>BQNB010091147.1:0-26952 GCA_026074375.1 Tanacetum coccineum
TATTGAAAAGGTGGCAGTCTGCTCCAGCCTCCGATCACTAAAAGCAAAGTTCACTATTGAGTCTAGAGCCAAAAGAGATCATCCATAAATCTCATTAGGACACTTGTCAAAATTATGCTTGATATCTCACACAATGTGAATATCGAGAAATATATATAGAGTCCTACGCATTATCCTTATGATTTTACCAGAACATTAGAGTGATACTCAAGTAATCACAGTAAAGATGGAAATCCTGCTTGAGCTAACATCAAGCAAGCTCATGGTAGGTGACTTGTGCGATTCTATATGAATCAAGCTTGTGAAAACTGGAAAGAAACGATGGTGCGATTCTATATGAATCAAACTTATTCCAGGAAATGAATTGACGGTTGATGGTGAATTTTTGAAATGATTAACACTCTCGATGTGTCACAAAAACACTTTAGCAAGTGACACGTCGATTGATTTTCAAATTGATTTTTCTATTCAATTGGTAAGACTCCGTCTTGTTGGTTCACTCATACCGTGTTGTCTGCTTTGAGACGCTCTGGTAATGAGAACAGCTAGTGCAGCTGCGAAACCCTGTCAAGGAGATTCTTCAGAATTCTACCTGATCACAGGCGGTATTTATACTGATCAACGGGGAACCGTGGTTATTGCAACCATATTTGACGAAGTGACAAAGACACTCTCATCCATATCTGTTGATTATCACTAACCTAATCCTGCAGGTACTCCTGATGATTGTGCAGCAGATCCTTGACTAGTCATGATTCATAGCCACTTGCTCATACCCGACCGACAAATATAAAGATATCATGATAGCTCAAGTACATGTTTCAAGACTTCCGTTACTCTGATATCGTACCTCCTTCACAAAGTGACGAAGTGTTAAAGTTAAAGAACATCAAGAAAGATGCATCATTAAAGTTGTTCAAGTTGACAAATCAAGAAAGGTATGAGCATGTCGGTGCAAAAGTCACAAGTTCACAAGATGGCAAAGTTTACAAGATGGAGAAAAGAGATTATGCTTGGTTGATGATCTCAAAATGCTTAAGATCACATATTCACATACAAGTCAAGATAAAGGAACAAGCTGAATCCTAAAGTCAATGATCACTACGCCATATTCACAAGAAAAGGAAAAAAGAAAAAGAAAAGAAGACTACGAGCTCAAGACTAAAGTCAAACCATAGTATGCTAGGATTAAGTTTTTGTAAATTGGAGTAACCTTCCTTAGGGGGAGATTGTTAAGAATACGAAAAGTCTCGGTCACTTCCAATAATAGTTAGTCAAATGTAATGTTAGTAATCTAATTAGGCCAAAAGGCCCATGGAAAGCCCACAAGCTATCTATGGCCAGTATAAATACCCTCTCCATGCCTTGGAGAGGGTGTTGGTTGTTCATTTTTTTTCACATACTTAATGCATTTTCTTTCTATGTTTACTTTCTCTCTCTAAAGTGTTCATCCAACCACTCTCTCTCTAAAACACCCTCTCTTTCCCTCATCAAGTATGTTATTAGATATTCTTCTTTGTTTAGTAATTGTTGAGGTAAATTTACGTGGGCTACTTAGGCTTGGTTCTTCCGAAGCTTAATCCTTTGTCTCCTAGCTAAAAATAAGAAAGAACGCCGTTAGCTCACCCCAAGGTGTAAATCCGAGACCAACTCCGGTGTAAGAGTAAGTATGGTGGTATAAGACAAATGCGGAGAATATAAAGTATGGTTCGAAGTAGGTGTTGTGTATCATCCAGGGGAATGAGCTCTCCCTTTATACAACTTGGGATTCGCTACAAGACATAACCGTGGGGCTCTCTCTTGGTATGATCTGTCAGCTACGTGTCATTATAAGGATTGTGGTCCTTCATAAGGACTGTACCTTTGTCAGATTGTCCTTTGATACCGCTGCATTAGGACAGAGCTAATAACTTCGAACCTGCTATGTCCTTCGACACACCAGCTTCTATGGAGTTTTGGTGGTAACTCCGAACCTGACGCGTCCTTCGACAAGTTAGCTTCTCTGGAGTATTTATTTAGTTTTAGCCTGTGCTAGTTTGGCAGAAGTATCTAAGCTATATTTCTTCTTCGGATGTTTTGGGGGAGACTATACCTCATCATGTCCCCCTAGTGTAATACGAATGACATTAAGGCTTTCGTGGTAGACTTATTAAATTGTAATCAAGAACTTAGAAACCTCTCTTTTTTACTATTTTTGAATGCGTGGCTCATCCAGATCCACTTGATACGAGCTGACGTGTCATTATCATGGCGATCATTTTCCTGATTTTTTTGCTAGGGTTGCGTCATGCTTACGTTGTGACGGTTGATTTTCCCGAAGCCACTATAAATAGCCTTCCTTTGTTTTCACATTTTTACTTTTTTTATTTTTTACCCGCACCGTTGCTTTTTTTTCCTCTTCGCGTTAAGGTCCGGTTGCTTGCCGCTGCATCCCTTTTTTGAAAGTAGGTACTTTCTCTCTCCTCTTTTTCCTATTTTCCCGCCATGTCTAAAAATGATATGAAAAACTGTATATGTACCCTTTCTAAGAATGATTTAAAAGATTTGGTAAATGTGACAACCCGAGAATTTCCGTTCAATAAGTTAGCCGTTTCCGTGTAGTAATTTGAATTTTTAAATGTTTCGTTTAGCTTTACCGTTTAACCGGGAAATTGTTTCGTTATTATATGAGAACCGTCTCCGGGAGCGAACCGGGACACCAAACGTTGTAGTATTTTGGCAATAGCCAGGTTTTTATGTTTTAAGGCAATGTTTAAAATTTCATAATTTTCCGTGTTACCGTTACCCGATTCGTTGTTTACGTGATACCTTTTTAATCCTAACATAAGATGGGCATGCTATACCTTGGAAATAAATTCAAAATGAGCACTAGTTCCCTAAAATAAGTTAGAAACCATTTTCATTTTTGTTTTTTTGATTTTTTGGGGGGGGTTGTTTTCGTCATGTCCCCCGCCCTGTTGGACTCCAGGCTAAATGGATTGGCTCTAATACCTGTCGAACAAACACTCCTTTAAACCTTATTTTCTACCCTTTTTGGATGCCAAAATTTCAAAATCAAATCACTAGACAAAGCATGCATGATTTATGGTAAAGGGACTAGTACTAACTCTACTTGTGATTTGAGGATTCATCCTCAAGTTTGCACAAAACTATTGATTAGTTAGATTCTTTGGGGGGGGGGGGTGGGGGGGGGTGGGGGGGGGGGTTGGGTGGGGCGGGGGGGGGGGAGTTGGGGTTGTGGTGGGTGGTTAGGGGGGGGGCTGGGGGGGGGGTGGGGGGGGGGGGGGGGGGGACGGGGGGTGGGTGTGGGGGGTAAGGTAAAATGTTTGGGATCTAGTCATACTTGAAGTTATGGGTGGGAGCGGGGTGGGGGGGGGAGGTGGGGGGGGTGCGGGGGGGGTGGGGGTTGGGGGGGGGGGGGGGGGGTGGGGGGGGGGGGGGGGGGGGGGGGGGGGGGTGGGGGGGGTGGTGGCGTGTTGGTAATTAGCGTTGGGGGGTGTGTGTGGTGAGGATGTGGGATGGGTGTTTTGTGGTGGGGGGGTTGGTGCGTGAGTGGGGTTTGGGGTAGTTGGGTGTGTGGTGTGTGGGTGGTGGGGGTGGGGGGGGGGGGGGGTGGGGGGTTGGGGGGTTTGGGGGCTTTGGGGGGGGGGGGGGGTTTTGGGATGGGGGTGGGGGGGGAGTGGGGGGGGGGGGGGGGGGGGTGGTGGGGGCGGGGTGGGGGGGGGGGGGGGTGGGGTGGGGGGGAGGGGTGGGGGGGTGGGTCGGAGGGGGGGGGGGTGGTGGGGGTGGGGTGGTGTGGGGGGGGTGGGGGAGGGTGGGTAGGGGGGGGGTGGTTATGTGGGGGGGGGGGGGGGGGTGGGGGTTGGGGGGGGTGGGGGGGGAGGGGGGGGGGGGGGGGTTTGTGGGGGGGGGTGGGGGGTGGGGGGGTGGGGGGGGGGGGGGGGGGGGGGGTGGGGGGGGGGGGGGGGGGGGGGGTGGGGGGGGGGGGGGGGGGGGGGGGAGGGGTGTGGGGGTGGGTGTGTGTGGTGGGGGTGGGGGTTGGGGGGGGGGGGGGGGGGGGGGGGGGTGTGGGGAGTGGGTGGGTGGGGGGGGGGGGGTGGTGGGGGGGGGGGGTGGTGGGGGGGTGATGTGGGGGTTGGGGGGGGTGGGTGTGTGGGTTTGTGGGGGGGGGGTTAGGTGGGGTGATGGGGGGGGGTGGATGGTGGTGGGGGGGGGGTGGTGTTGGGGTGGGGAGGGTGGGGGGGGGGGGGGTGTGGGGGTGGGGTAGGGGGGGGGGGAGGGGGTGGGGTGTGGGGGTGTTGTGTTTTGTTTAATTGGGTGGGTGGGGGTGGGTGGTGGGTGTGTGTAGGGGGGGGGGTGGGGTGTGGGGGGGGGGGTGGCGTGGGGGGGAGGTGGGGGGGGGGTTGGTTTGGGGTGGGTGGGTGGGGGGGGGGGGGGTGGGGGTGGGGGGGGGGGGGGGGGGTTAGTGTGGGAGGAGTGTGGGGGAGGGTGGGGGGGTGGGGTTGGGGGGTGGGGCTTTGTGACTAAACTGCCGAGGACAGCGGTTGGGCAAGACACGATTTGGGTAATCGTTGATCGTCTCACTAAATCTGCTCGTTTCTTGCCTATAAGGGAAGATGACATGTTAGAAAAATTGACAAGGCAATACTTGAAGGAAGTAGTCTCAAAACATGGAGTACCGGTTTCGATCATCTCTGATCGCGATGGAAAATTTACTTCACATTTTTAGAAGTCTCTACATAAAGCATTAGGTACTTGATTGGATATGAGTACAGCCTACTATCTAGAGACCGATGGTCAGAGTGAGGGAACCATTCAAACGTTAGAGGATATGTTACGTGCCTGTGTACTCGACTTTGGAAAAGGTTGGGATAAACACTTACCGTTAGCAGAATTTTTGTATAACAACAATTACCATACCAGCATTAAGGCTGCTCCGTTTAAGGCGTTGTATGGGCGCAAGTGTCGATCACCCATCTGCTAGGCTGAAGTTGGGGACAGTCAGCTCACTGGCCCAGAGATCATCTACGAGACAACCGAGAGAATAGTTCAAATCAAGAGCCATATCCAAGCCGCCCGTGATCGTCAAAAGAGCTATGCCGATGTAAGGCAAAAACCTCTTGAGTTTCAAGTAGGAGATAAGGTCATGCTGAAAGTATATCCTTGGAAAGGAGTGATACATTTTGGCAAACAGGGAAAGCTGATCCCTCGTTATATTGGACCTTTCAAGATCATTGCCAAAGTAGGAACCGTTGCTTACCGTCTAGAACTTTCAGAGAAGTTGAGTAGAGTTTATAGCACGTTTCACGTCTCGAAATTGAAGAAATGCATGGCTGATGAACCGCTTGCTATACCATTGGATGAGATCTAAGTGGACGACAAATTGAATTTCATTGAAGAACCTGTTGAGATTATGGACCGTGAGGTCAAGCGTCTAAAGCAGAGTCGTATTCCGATTGTCAAAGTGCATTGGAACTCCAGGGGAGGTCCTGAGTTCACTTGGGAGCGTGAAGACCAAATGCAAAAGAAATACCCGCACCTTTTCACCAACTCTGCACCCGCTGCAGAGGTTGCGTCCTAAGCTTTGACGACAAAGCTTCTTTAACGGGGGAAGAATGTGACAACCCAAGATTTTCTGTTCAATAAGTTAGCCGTTTCCGTGTAGTAATTTGAATTTTTAAATGTTTCGTTTAGCTTTACCGTTTAACCGGGTTGTTGTTTCGTTATTATCTGAGAATCGTCTCCAGGAGCGGACCGGGACACCAAACATTGTAGTATTTTGGCAATATCCGCGTTTTTATGTTTTTAAGTAATATTTAAAATTTTGTAATTTTTCGTGATACCGTTACTCGTTTCGTTACTTACGTGCTTCGTATTTAATTTACACTTATACATGAGCATACAAAGTCTTAGAAATTAATTCATAAAGAGCACTAGTGATCCTAGAAAGTGGGAAAAATATTTTTGGTCCCCCTTTGTGCCTTGATCCAACCGAATACACATACATATACTTGCATAGGGTGCCAAAATTTTGAAAAATATGCCTAGACAAACTTCCATCAAATGGGGAACAACCTTGTACCATGAAAGCTTGTGGTTTGAGGATCATATTGGTCCCCTTTGGTTCTTTTGTCTTGAGCTCGGCACACACACACACACACTAGTAGTGTGTGAAGTAAACATTTTGGTATAAAACTCATTCTATGGTCATTTGTTCATTTCATACACACACACATAAAACTTTACTTCACCTTTCTTTCTTTTTCTCTCTTTTGCCGAACCAAAACCCACACACAAACCCACTCATTTTTAATTTTTGATCATCCACTTGAAGATATATTGTTCGTGTTGATTGTTAGTTCATCCGGGTAATTTGTAAAACAACGTTTGGGTTGTTTTTGATTTCTAATCCACCTTTCGTCGTGTTTCTTTGTAAGTCATCTTTACTTTTCATAAATAAGTTGTACTTTTGCATTCGTATGATCCTTCCGAACAAGGCGTATAAAGCAGATCGTTGTGAAAATCATTATCTAATTTTCTATAAAACTACAAGTCTCAAAGTTTAATATATTTCTTTATAAATGAAAGAAAATAAAAAGTAGTACTTTTGCATTTAAAAGTTCATTATGACTATGTTGATATATATATTGCTATTGCTACGGCTATATCGTTTACTTAAAGATTTATCGTATGTTGAGTTAAATATCGTTGGCGAAAAGATTAAGTAGATGTTGGATTTGTTGTAAGCGTAAGTTGAATGTCGAAGAGGTTTAGGTTTAGAACGGACTTGTTGCGATATTTGAGGTGTTGTCGAAAATATATCGGATATACTTGCGAGTCAATAAAAGATGTACTTTGTAAAATAGATAGTTTCACGAGTCGAGGTTGATAAAAATGGAAAGTCTATATTTTTAGAAAGGTCATGCCGAAATTTCGTAAACTTTATAAAAGCGTCGAAAATATACTTTTATTATCAAACTTATGATAAAATGTAGAAAAACGTAAGTGTCGAGTTTAGGTCAACATTTTTAGTTATCGAGTCAACGTTGATGTGTCGGGACACTAAAAGACGAAATACACTAAAAGACGAAATACACTAAAAGACAAAATACACTAAAAGACGAAATACACTAAAAGACGACTTTGGAAAGCGTGTAAACACAAATGGGTCATGCCGAAATTTTCTGAAAATTATATACTTAGGATAAATCGTGAAAATATATTTCCATTAGACTTTTCCGGAAAACGTATTATTTCTAAACGATAAATAATATATATTTAACCATGTAAATAAATTAAAATACTCATTTACATTCTTCTACCTACGTATTTAATTTAAGGACCGACTGTTAAGCATGCTTGTGTGAGGGAATCACTAGCATGGGTGACCTACCGGGAAATGGATAAATTAAAGATATAAAATCATCATTTTAAAAAGGGTTTTAAATCAATATGTGGCTTATTAGGTAAAGAGCCGAACAATGCGATAAATATAAATATATATTACGTAAAAATAAATATTTAGTTTTATATATAATATTACTACATACCAACAACCACGTTACGATCACCATCGTTTTATTAACAAAGTATTTTAAGTAAACTTTAATGCATCATCCGCATTTTTCCTATCATTCCGATTCTAAGTCGAAACCTATATTCTCTTAGGTTGCATCCGTGTACCGTTATTTGTTTTCGCACGATCATATTCCTTGACGTTTACCCTATCATTTCACTAACTCAAGGTGAGTTCATAGCCCCACTTTTACCTGTTTTGACTAAATGTTTTATAACTTGGGGTGAGAAACATTGCTTGCTTTTAAAACTGGACACAAGTTCTATACATGAGAAGTTCCCTGTTTACGTGTTACCTAAGTAGCGTTTAGACCACTATTACCCGAATTATCATGAACTGTTAATCACCTTTAACTGACTGGTTGGTTAAGTGAGCGCGAGTGAATAAATAGATCTATTGGGACTAATTATCCTTATCCGGGTAAGAAGCACTTACTAGTTCGAGTTAGCCAAGAACTAACGGATATATGTCATGTCGAAACGAGTTAGGTAGTCTTTGGTCGGACACCTGAAGGGAAAGCCTTATATAGCAGTGTACATGCTATCTTTCAGTATTAGCTTCAGTGTCATGAGCTTAGTGCAACGTAAATGCCTCTTTATGTGAAGTTGTATCTCCTATAATTGTCGCATGTGTTTTGATAATCATGTGGTCAACATTAATTACATTTGAACTAAACCTATGAATTTACCAACTTTATGTTGACGTTTTAAGCATGTTTCTCTCAGGTGCTTAGCATGGATGTCGTTGCTTGACTTATGTGTAGTCTATTCGCCCGGACCGTTTTACCAGAAATTTATCTATGTCTTTAAATACCGTTGTTGAACTTATTTAAGCTTCCGCATTTTAAATTAAGAATCTTTCAAATTTGATCGATGTAAAACTTATTAATATTTAGAATTTCTGCAACGGTGTTTATTTTTAAAACGTACCCTTAGAGGTCATTCTTTATGCTTTGTACTTGAGATATTCAATAACGTCACGCCCCGGACGGTAAATCGGACGGGACCCTATTTGGGGGTGTGACACACACTCACCCTCCTCGTTTTTTACACACATAAACACACACTTTAAAAATTCCATTTTCCCTCCCAACCTCAACTCGAATTCGCCAACTCTTGTTCATCATTTCCAGTCATTTTCAATCTAGAGGTATAACTAGAAAATTGTTCTTCATACTCATAACAACTCATCTCTCCTTCGAATTAAGCTTTCATATGGATTTGATCTTGAAAAACCCTAAATAACGAATTAGGGTTCATCAAGAAGAATCAAGCACTCAAGAACCCCCTCTTCTCTCAGAACCTGTAACTGCTATCCAGGAAACTTCTATTGTTCCTGCAACAACCGTTCCTCCAACAATTCAACCATTCACTTCCATTCCACAATAGTCAACACCAACTCCCAAACCAACAACTAAACCTTTTACAACCTTAATTCTTGCTCTTCCTGATTTCTCTTCCTTGTTTGGATTCGACCATAGAGTTTCTACCTTGGAGAAGGAGATTTCTCAATTAAAATAAATTGATCATTCTGCTCAGATCCTTACATCTATCAGATCATAAATTCCTGCAATGGTGGATTACCATCTTAGTACAAGCATTGGATTTACTACTCAAACGGCTCTCCAGTCTACATGGCAGAATTTAGAAGAAAGATCACTAAGAGAAGGATAGATACAATGATCTCGTTGAGAAATCTATTAAGGATATAATCAAAGATGAAGTTAAGAGTCAACTCCCTCAGATCCTACCTAAGGAAGTATTAGACTTTGCCACTCTTGTGATCCAAAGTGCCATTAATGAATCACTTGAGAACATCATCTTGGCTAAATCTTCTTCTCAACCGAAATTAACATACGAGGCTGCAACATCTCTCACTGAGTTTGAATTAAAGAAGATTCTCTTAGACAAGATACATAAAAGTAAATCGTATCAAGCTGCTCGAGAACACAAAGAACTCTATAATGCATTGGTCAAATCTTACAAGCTCGATAAGGACCTCTTTGAATCCTATGGTAACACATATTCTATAAAGAGAGCTCGTGATGACAAAGATAAAGATGCAGACCCTTCCGCTAGATCAGACCGAGGGTTGAAGAAAAGGAAGACAAGCAAGGATGCTAAATCAACAATAGGTCCGAAAACTAAAGAATCAAAGTCTAGCTCATCCAAAGGCACCAAGTCTCAATCAAAGTCTTCTAGAAAGTCTGTTCAAGCAGAGGAACCAGAGTTTAAGGTTGCAGATTCTGATATGCCACAAAATCAAGAAGGGAATCTGGGTAATGATGATGAAGAACCCATAAGAGAGGTTGCATCTAAACATGACTGGTTTACCAAACCTAAATAACCTCAAGAACCCACTGATCCTGATTGGAATGTTGGCAAGACTCCTTAATAAGGACCAACTCAAAGCTGATTAATGACCCTTGCAGCTACTGCTGATAAACCTTCAAAAACCTTTGATGAATTAATGAGCACTAATATTAACTTCTCTGCGTACATCATGAACGGACTGAATATCACCAATCTGACTCAAGAAACCTTGTTAGGGCCAACATTCAAACTTCTTAAAGGCACACGTAAAAATTTTGTTGAGTTGGAATATGAATTTGGAGAATGTTGCAAAGCTCTATCGGAGAAACTTGACTGGGATAACCCAGAAAGTGGTGATTATCCATTTGATCTTTCCAAACCCCTCCCTTTAGTCATGAATGGGAATCGTCAAATAGTACCGGTTGACTACTTCTTCAAAAACGATCTCAAGTATTTGCAAGGAGGAATTTCGACCATGACCTATACGACTTCCACAACAAAGACAAAGGCCGCTTATTATGATCTTCTAGGCATTGAAGACATGGTTCTAAACATATGGAGTTCTGTTAAATTTGTCTATGATAAAAATACGTTATGGGGTATTTCTTATTGGAGAAAACATTGTAAGACCTTCTATGCGTATGCACGAGGCTTGGAATCCAGTCATGATGTGTATTCTACTAAACGTATTCTGGCAGTGATTCGAGTCAAGGTAATGCGGAAACATGGGTATGGGAATATGAGAGAGATTGAAGTACGAAGAGCAAATAACGAACTTTACACATTCAAGGAAGGCGACTTCCCATGACTTCGTATCAATGACATCGAAGACATGCTGATCCTTGTTGTTCAGAATAGGCTCACCAATCTCTCGGGCTATGATGTTTCCGACTTTGCTATAGCACTGCGAATGTTCACCAGAAGCATGGTTATTCAAAAGAGAGTCGAAGATCTTCAACTGGGAGTCGAAAGTTACCAGAAGAAGATCAACGTCACCAAGCCAAAAACTACCAGACCCGACATCAGGAAAATGGACCCATACACTCCATATACAGACCCTCAAGGATTCATTTATGTTGACAACCAAGGGAGAAACAGGTTGATGCGCTCAGATGAACTCTACAAGTTCAGTGATGGCACATTAACAAGGCTTCAAACTTCGCTTGAAGACATCACAAAGAATATCCAAATGGAGTACCTGCCACAGAGAAGATGGAGTATGTAGAAGATCAACGTCACCAAGCCAAAAACAACCAAGTCAAGCAAACAGAAAAGGGCCCCGATACACACCATATACAGACCCTTCAAGTAATTCCTATATGTGATGGAAACCAAGGGAGAAAATAGTTGATGCACCTCAATATGTAACTCTACAAGTTTAGTCGATTGCAACGTTAACCCGGCATCAAGAAAGGCTTCAAAAACAAAAACAAAAACAAATTATAAAAAGATCACAAATACAACACAATTCAAAAATTCACAAAAAAAAAAGTCAAAGATTCCAAAAGTAAAATATAAAACTTCTGCTTGATGACATCACAAAAAATATCCACATGGAGTACCTGCACAAACGAGAAATGAGTGCCATTGGGTGAAAAGAAAAGAAACATTTTATGATCAAGGCTATTGACAATCAACTGATATTAGAAAAGATAAGGATGATGAGAAGAGCTTGGAACATTGATGATGGTTGGGAGACACTACAAAACGGACCATCCAGCTACATCAACAGACAATATGACTCCGTCATATTTGTGTTCGTCACTATACGGTCAGTTTCGGAGTATTATAAACTTGTGAATATATCAATATTAGTATTATATATATATATAAATATATATATATATAAAATTATATAGTAATAGTATATATATATAAATATAAATATATGAGTATAATATAGTATATATAAATATTATAAGTGTATACTTAATGGTAGATAATAAAGGAGTGCTCTGAGTACATCTAGTTTTCTTCAAGAATTTGATTTATCTCAAGTAACATCTCAAAAAACTCATCCAATTTTTTACTACCACTGTCTTACCTCCCCTTCCAAACACATGAGGAGGGTCTAGCATTTAAGAACTCTCATCTTACCAATTAATACAGCATTGTTACAATAATTGGATCAGTCATTTTCCTCAAGAACTCATTACAATATATGAATAAATTGATATCATCTCAAAAATCTCAAAAGATTGACATTTTTTGAACAATAAGAGGTAAGACTAAATTGTGATTAATATAAGTGACACTTACAACAGAGCCCTGTGAATTTTACTGACTCAAGATGCCAATCTTCTCCCTTCCTGACTAAACTGTATTATCAGAATATCGATGCACATGTTCAAATTCTGGAGTGAGCATTACTCACACATCTGGCTTATTACTAATGCTGTAAACGAGAGAAATAGCAAAAGACCCTGATCCATGTATTTAAACCCACACTTTGGAGTTATAAGGTGTTAGGTATAGTGTATTCGGTTCCCAACGAGTCTAGCCAGCACCGAGGGATCTACCCAGGACAATCCACCAGATCGCTAGAAGATCCTAACATGAGTAAAAAAAGAGTAAATGATTAGAATAAGGGAATAGTTCGGACCTGAAATGGAGGCTAGTAATAGGACAAACCCAACAAGGTACTAGTCATGAAGCTTGGTAACACTGAAGGTCCGAATAATTAAAAAGAAAAGTTAAGATAAAGGGTAAAAAGAAAGAAGCCCTCCTTACACTTAGGCAGAAACCGGGTCAATACACCTGCTGTCAGAATTACAAAGATGATTGTTGATATTGAAGACTGACATCATGGACCCAGTGATGCAATGCACAACCCTCCCTAGCCACTCAGAATCTCTTAAAAGATTCCTGTTAGATCCCACTCTAGATAGATCTTTACTGCCTGTTAAGGATGGTGATTCACCTATGTAATCACAAGCTAATCACAAGAGAGACTCTTGCTTAAGAAAGCTAGTGTCTATGCGGAATATAGACATAACTAATAAGAAGAACAGGACTAATAAAACTAAAAGATCCTTCTATGGATTTCTATTAATTAATAAGGAGAAATGTGTATTTCTGGATGTGTCCATTTCCCTAAGCCGTAGGTTCTCTTTATAGTGGAGAAACCCTAATCAGCATTTACTAAAAACGCGTGAGATTGATATGCATGAATATCTTCCTTATTTAGCTCATGCATATCCTCATCTCTAACTAACTAAAATCTTATCTTGGAATAACTATTTGACTCTACCAGGACTAAGTATTCTACCAGTAGGAACTAAACTTAGCCTACCAGGACTAACTATGATAATAACCTTACCAGCAGGAACTACATACCTGCCAGTAGGAACTACTACTCTACCAGTAGGAACTACATACCTACTAGTAGAAACTAAGTATTACAAATATTCCTAACAATCCTCCCCTAAACTAGAATTTAACTAAGTTAATTTCTAGTTTCTAGATAGATCTTCAAACTTGAACCTTGAGGATTGAAATATGAACTTTACAGCAACATCCAATCTGCTTGAGTCTTGACTTGAACATATGAAACTTCTGCACAAAAGGCAGCAATGGTGAAGAAGCAGCAGGAAAACTTGAACCAGCAATAGACTTTGGAACCACCTCAGCTACATGAGTAGATTTGATAAGCCTTTAAGTGAGAAATCCAATGTTAACCACAGATGAGTAAAACCTAGGTCATACTTTCAACGTTAATGGTGTAAAGATTATGTTTTCTTGGAAACCCTAGTCCACCATTCTTTCATCTGGAAGCATGGTTGTCCTTGGATTGCACAAGACAATCAGGTGTCTATGAAGAGAACTCTATACTTCTTGTCACCAAAATCTGTGAGAAGGAGAACAAGTTGAATTGGTTCGCAGTTCCTTCACCACCTCCAAAGTCACTTTTCCTCCTGAAATTCTTGAATGAAAAGTATCCTGTCTTTCCTGTTACATGTCATTTTCTAGAACAACCATATCAAAGATCCCTTTCATCTTCAGCATTGAATAAGGATTTTCATCAATATCAACTGGGAAAAGTTAGTGTTAAGGGGACCCAAGTCATTTATGAACTTGGGGCTGCCTTGTGAATCTGAAGGGTTGTCCATGAAGATGATATGGAGATCCACTTTTGTTCTTGGGAGACCAGTATAAACCTTTTTGTTATTGTGCTCTCTCGCACCAAGAACAAACCTGCTGAGGGCCTCCCCTCCCCCCCCCCCCCCCCCCCAAACAGCCAGTTGCATTCTCACCCTACGATTTTGTTCATATGATTTATAAATAACTTTTTGAGGTAGCATATGGTGTATAAGTCTGAAAATAAGAAATTGTAGGTCTATTTAAATGGGGCATTTGGTCTGAAGTATTCATAAGTACTTTTCCACCAACCAGAGTTACTGATGGGGAATATTCTATCAGTAGATAGTGAGGTGTGTGGCCTATTTTGCCCCTACAGTAGTGTGTGTTCTTGCCCAGGAACCTTTGGCCCTTTACCAGTGCGACTACTGGTTATGGTATTGGAGAGGAATGTTTACTTTGAATAGGTCCTAAGAAGTACTGCTTGTACTATACTCTGATTTATGAAGAGGTATGAGATCCACTTATTGGTCTTGGGTAAACCAAGTATAAAAACATTTTTCTTGTGTTTTCCAAGAACAACCTGGTGAGGGATTACAGCAGTTGCCCATTCACCCCACCATTATTTCATATGATTCTAATACCATTTTGAGGTTACATATGGGTATAAAGTCTGAAAATTAAGAACTTGTAGTCTGGTTTTAATGGGGCAATAGTCTAGCAGTACTTTTCCATCAACCAGATGTTACTGATGGGAAATATCCTCTATCGAGTAGGAACTGGAAAGGACTATTTTGCCTACTGCAGGAACCTTTGGCTTACCAGTAGGAACTGGTTGTGGTCTAGCAGGAGTAATGTTTACTTTGCCAGTCCTAAGAAGTACAGCTTGTGGGACAAACTGATTTTGATGATTAACATTATTCCTACTATGTACAGGTCCCACCCCCCCCCCCCCCCCACCCCCATCAGTACCAACAGTCTTATTGCCCATTTGGGTCTCATAAAATCACAATCCTTAATAAGAGAGTACTACTACACATACAAAACAATACTTTGATACAGATGGAAGCATTTTTTCTAAATGACTGCATTTTTATTAAAATAAACCTTTCTTATTACAAGAAGTCCTAGGTGTTTCCATTCTTAACAGAACGATTTCAAGTTGAATCTAGGTAAATCCTGAACATTAATGGTTTCTTGGATAGGTGTTCCAACATTGGACTCAATCTCAGCCTCACTCTCAGATGTGGATATACTAGAAGTAGATGCACAGGAGGTAGAATCATTTGACTTGGGCTCTGAAGATTTGACACTTGAATCACTGGAGGCAAAGTCATTTGAGTTGGCCTCTAATGGCTTGTCACTGTTGTCATAGAGACAAAAGTCATCTAGACTTTGGAATTGAGTCACTGAGGTTGAGACTTTGTACCATAGGTACATTTGTGTTTTTTCCAGTCATCTAAAGTCAGTGTGTTCTGATTGAGGAGTGTCGTCTCCAGAGAGAGGTGGAGACACAGTTTAATACTATCAGTTTGCAAAACTTATTGAAATGAGGTCTACCTTCCCACTTTCTCTGAGTTAACTACGATATACAAACTTTACAACTAAATATCTTAATATATACATGAACACAAGCAAAATGGCAGCCCTACACATTTATTTTCTCTTTTTTTTATATACATATTTTACGATCCGTTTTTGCTTTTTTATATACATTTTTTTCATACTCTTTTTCCCTGCCATTTGCTGAAACATAATAATACATGACATGGGGTTTATAATTGCACTGCTACACTTGAGTTTTAGAACTCATATTACAAACTAACTAATGACCTGAATTAAGCGGATCAACATAACATGGAGCGTATTACGCACATATGGAGGTAATAAACTGACTTTCTTCCCCATCTCTTCATAAAATAAAAACAACCATGAATCCTAATCGTCCCAAAATTGTATACACTAATCACAAGACTCGACTTAGCAACCATGTACTCAAGTAAAAATTAACAGGGTTTATAACAATAATGTACTAAAAGTGAGTATATACAAGGAAGGGTAAGGCGATTTGGGTGTAACAATAGGTTAAGGGTGTAAACAATGCTCGTCATTAACAATTCGGAATCCACCAGAAAATTATGAAAACCGCGAAAAGGATATGCTCGGAGGGGTGTACTAGGGGTATCTTGCACTAAAAATAAGTGCGAAGCAAGGGTGTGAGGATAGTTATATGATCGAGGAGACCATAATAACAAGTACAAGTTTAAAACAGGGTTTATCCTAGTGCCTCTAATCATTTAGCAAATCATAATCACACAAGTGCGATCTAAATGGTAGTCTCGGGATGAATCACAAAAACAAGTTCTAGAATTTAATACACTACCGGTACACTCTCATATAGTTTTAACCGATACCAATGCTCCAGAAAAAGCGACAAAGCCACATATGCACGATCAAATCCATGAACGCGATACATATGATTGCTCATTCCTTAACTCGAGCAAACTAAAGGTAAAACTATATTAGGTATCAAAGATGGATACCTAAATTCCTAAAGATCTAGGGGTGAACCTTACATTTTTTAGGGTGGAATTTTTAAAGTGGTAAGGTTTTTGTGCTAGTCTTATATTTTCTATCCATGAAACGCTAATAATACTCAGTTTTCATTGGTATGTGCCATAAAAAAATTTAAATTTGAGTCAAAATTACCTTCTACGTTATGTTTCGATATATTACTCATTATTTTAAGGACAAAGCAAATGTAACTGAAGGAATAGTCTCTAAGGCTTATTTCCCCCTACACTTATTTTGAACATTCTCCCCAATGTTTTTAAAAGTATCCAAATAAACAGAAAAAGGGAAAAGAAAAGAGCAAAAGAAATTAGTAGTCCCCTAGTTTTGCTCAATAATGGAGAAGAAACAAATGATAAGCTAGTTAAATCGTCATCCAAGAATCGTCCATATGAAACTCCTAAGAACTCTAAAGCTTCTTCTTATCAAATATAACCTGCAAATCAAAGACAAGAAACAATACACCTAGCATAAAATCGGCGGGATAATAATATATAATGATGTGATTAGGGTTTTGACACTACAAAAGCGGTAAAGATAGGATGAATGTGCTAAATGAAATCATGGTTTTCTGCAAGTTATAGGAAAATTACAAATTTTGGAAATTATACAAAATTAATTTTTCAGAAATAATAGAAAATTCGAATATTCACAAGTCTGGAGATGTGACGCCATCAGGAAAAATCCTGACGCCGTCTCTAGACACTATGAAGATTACACATTCGTTTTCTTGAAAAAAATTCTGCACGCAATTCTATTAGTTATTTCTTGCAAAAAATATTGCATAGACCATGAAAATTATTAGCACAAACATATGACTCTAACAAATATGACACAAGACACACAAGACGCTCCTAATATGCAGGAAAATAAAAGATTGGGTTGCCTCCCAAAAAGCATTTTTGTTTATTTAACGAGTCTTGTAGCTAGACTCTGAGTCACACTCCTTACGTGACTAGCTTGATGATACTCACATGATTATTTGTGAGTTTTTCAATTATCTCTTTATCTTTTTTGTACGCACGCCCTAAATTCATACAGGCTTTGTAATATACCTTTCTTTTCTCAAGGACGTGCTTAAACCCTTTTTTCTAACCTTTAAACTTTCAATGAAGAATGCTTCGAACTTATATTTTTTGAAAGGTGATACTAGGTGAAGCTCGTGTGTTCTTTGAGGCATCCTAAAAATAGCTTCATTATTCCTATGGGCAAACCTAATTAATCCTAGAGATTGATCATATGTAAGCTTAGACGCTTTAACAAAGGGTTTTTCTAAAACTACTTCACTTAACCTCCTGTCAATGACGTCGCCCAAATCCTCCAAAATTATAAAGTCCACGACATAAATGAAGCACCTAACTAATACATACAAACTCCTAGCCCTCCCTACAAAGTTACAAATCTTATGGGGTAGGTATAGATTTACCCTAACCTAAAAAGATTTTGTTCTGATTTTATTATAGTAGACACGGGACATTTTTGGCTTGAGGGTCGAGAAAGGTGGGGGCGGCTCATATAGCAATTCATTATGGTAGGCTAACTCCTCCTCAGTTGGAAACATATCCCTAAAAATTTCTTCTTCAAAATCATTTTTTCGTTTTGTTCTTAGTTCAAGTTCTTCCATTTTTCTACGGAGAGGAAAGATTTATTGGTGGAGGGCTCACTTGGTAAGGCTATGATTGTGTTAAAAAGGAGAGAATCGACCGTCCTCCTTATTTTCAAGAGCTTATTTATCCTAAGTGTCAATTCGGTATGGGTGGTATTGGTGGATTGTTTTGGATGGGTCTCTAAGGGTGATGGTGGATCCGTATTCTCCATAACGAAAAATGGAATAGTCAAATAGGATTTACAAAACAAACACACAAAGAAAAGATAGACTACAAGAAAGCTAATTGACAGAAATTAAAATCTCACTTGATAGGAATCAAGCAAGTAGACCTAATATAGATAGAGTCCGAACCTATACTATTCCCCAAGCAGCGGCGCCAAAAACTTGATGCGGTCATTGTAAACGCAACAGGTTTTACAACTCCCTCGGCAGAGTACTTAATCGTTGCAGTGTAGTATAGCAAGGACCCGGGGATTGTTATCGTTCTCTAAGGGAATAGCGTCTGAAGGGTCGGACTAAACCTAACTAAGATCTAAGGGGTTGAGAGAAGATTATTTTTTTATTTTTATGTTTTTATGAAAGCAGGTAAAATTCAGTTTTAGAGTTGGGTTTTGATTTAAACTAATTAAACTAATAATTAAACTAAACTAATTTGGTGGAAAATTATATGATAAACGAACCTATTTACTTAATCATGCACTACTCCTTAGTTTGCTTCTCCTAATCCTATTGCTTTGTCACACTTGTGATGATCTGTGTAAGTATTTCCTAGGTCAGGAACAGATTACACGAATCCGCCATCTATGTAATATTCCATTAAGGCAACGCACATGTAAGGTAGTATAAATACTATTACAAGGCCCCTAAGAGTACATTACATGCATTAAAACACTTAAAAGGGATCAACCATATTAGGGGTAAGGTAGTATGAAGACTGTTACCGATAATGTCCTTTCTACACACTCGCGTTTCCCTAGACGTCTATGCTAAATGTAATATTTTATAGCCAGTTTTCTAGAGCCTAACGCGCACATCCATCACAAGAAGCAATAATAAAAGGATCTATAAACTAAGTTTCATGCAATCATAAGTAAATATTAATGGATCTAGCCTAGCATGTTAAAGAGAAGCGAAGAACAAGAATCAACCAAACAATACATAGACATATTGAAAGATTAGAGGATAAATGACTTCACTTGATTAAAACATGTATTTAAGACTGATACAAGAGGGTTTTTAATCCCTAAGAATGACCTAAAAGCTGATACACTCGAACTATAATGTTTAGGGTTCGTCTCCCAAAATTTTCACACAAAAACCCTAAAAACGTAGGTATATATATATATATGAATTGAATCACGACGGTGTCGCCAAAATCCTGACGCAGTCGCTTCGCCGAATATTCTTAGGGTTTCTTTGAGGCGGTTACGTTCTGACGTCGTGGCTTGTAAGTTCTGACGGGGTCACTAGGAATTGCGTCGCCGTCTCCAGGCACTATACGCGCATCCTTGAAACCATTTAGTGTAAAGTTGCAATCTTGTCCCGTTTCTTCCCAAATTAAGTCCAAGTCACGTGTATTTCCTCCAAGAGCTTCCCAAATACTAAAAACAGAAAAAGGAATGATTAAGCACATATTTTGGGCATATTTGCATGATTTAAGGGGTTAAATGACCCCGAAAAGTGTATAAAATGACACCTCATCACATATTACTAACCTTTTGTCTATCACTAATGAATGTGAAATTTGAATTGGGATGCAGATCTATGTCATCACCCAAATACAATAAGAACTAGCACCATGAACTCTTACTTTCAGCTTCAACCAAGGCATAGGCCAATGGGTAAATTCTATTATTTGAATCTAGTCCAACAGCTGTCAATACTTGGCCTGGAAATGGCCCCTTCATCAAAGCACCATTTAAGCCTAACAGATCTCTTCTATAGGCTCTAAAACCCAGTTTTAATGCTCCCAAACAAACGTATATTCTCTAAAACACCCTAGTAGGCAAAGAAGGATCGGTACTCCTTTCAACTGCAATCTTAACAGTGGTATTAGGGTTTGTAGACTGTAACTCAACAACATAGTCTCTAAGCATAAAATACTGCAAAACGTGACCTCCTTTAATCTTTCTTTCTGCTTTAGCTTTAGCTCTGAAATCTTTGCTCATAGATATTCAAACCTCTAAGTCACGTTGGGGCTGGTCTTGAAGTGCCTTAACTGGGATATCCGGATTAACCCTGACTTAATCAAATATCTTCTTAGACAATAATTTGTAAGTGTGGTGTTTGATTTCCCTGGATTAAAGGCATTTGTGTGTATCTCTGTGTGTCTTGACCAGCTTTTTTTATGTTTGTCTTTTCCCACATACAAGACCCAAGGGCAGAGATCCCCTTTATCATGTGCATCTAAAACAGAAGAACATGCTTGACTGTCATCATTGGTACCTGTATTATTCTTTTTTTACTCCTAGTACTTGGGCCACTTGATCCACTAGGCCCAGCTTCCATTCCACGATTTGGGCCAATTGGTCCAGTACCTTGTGACATTGTAAACACATGCACTTTTCCATCACATCTTGCTCTTATCCTGATACTGTCATTCTTATACAGCTTCAAATTTCTTCTACTTTCAATGGAATATAGGTAGAGTATGTCCTTAACCTCTTTTGCAGTTGTAAATTTCTGGCCAATGTAAAATGAGTACTTCCATTGACCACTAGCATTTATAACACCTTCTATTTCTCTGCTCAATTCAGCTAACATTCTCCTCCTGTAATTACTTGTTTCATTATCATTACTAGGGTCACTATCAAAACCATCTGCATTAATGACATCCACATCTTCTCCTTCTAAAACATCATCTGGGACCAGATTAGTGACACCAATGTTGTCAAAAGGAACATCCATGCTAATACCAAACAAATGGACATCAACATCAGGCTCTACAATTTCATTTTCTTCATCTACCAAAAAATCTTCATCTTCATCATCATCATCTGTACCTGCATCTTCACTAGACTGAACATCATATTTAGTTTCATATGCAATATCTATTCCTTCATCATAATAGAAGAACTGTCCATTACCCTGTTCAGCATCTTCCCCGGAACTCACACAATCTTCAACTATAACATCTTCCACAATGGGTTCCTGAGTTCTAACCTCTACCATAATAGGTTCCTGACTTCTACCAACATCTGGTTCATCAGACACAGAAAGCTCAGATTGTGTTTCAATTTGAGAAACATTTAGGTTTACAGGTTCATTAAAGTTCGAGTCCAAGTCATCAAGTCCAAATGACTCATTATGACTTAAACTAGAACTTTCTACACCACTCCTCGCAACATCAGCAAAGCCTACCTCTCCATCGAATTATGTTTCCTTAAATGATAGTTGCCTCATTACATCATCTATAACCTGACTATCAGTTTCTTGTTATGAGACAAAACTCAAGTTTATGCCACTAAACTGTGACTGTATTGTTGAGAGAACATGGTATTGTGTGTCAACTCCTTGTACACACCTCAACTGTGTATATGTGATGACAGACTCATCAGAAGGAGGGTTTAACATACAATAAGGCATACACCTAGGTGTAACGGACTCACAAACTGAATCCTTACAAGGTGTACTAGAATCATGTTCAGGCAAAGACCTAGGGGTGACAGACTCACAAACAGGTTCCTCTGTTTGTTCACCAGAATCATGCCATGTCAATAACAAAAAAAATTCGGATCTATGTTCAATTGGTGCAATGCTACCAGGCTCATCAGTAATCTCTTCTATTGTTGCCCTAAACCGTGGTGGCCTAATATAAGAGTCTAAAGCTGTAACACCATGTTCTATATAGACCTCAATCAACTTAAAACTTCTAACAAGGGTTGCTAGGCAACGGAAATCCTCCTCACATGCCAAAGCATACAACCCTTCATCTAGACTAGTGAGTGGTCTAAGATAATTATAAAACAGAGGCTCAGATTAACCTGTATAACCTAATTGAACAACCATCATGTTTAGCGCAACAACAATAAACAGATCGATATCGACCATATCAAATATGTCAACATGACCACTGACATACATTCTCCATGGATACCTTCGAAATTTTCCACCATGATGTATTCGAATCGAAAACATATTAGGTGCATTATCTGAAAATCAAAATAAAAACCTAACTTCATAATCGACAATAAAACAAGTAAAGAACACTAAATTTAAAAAAAATAAACGTTAAGCAAAAGGGCTTCAAATTATTACCATAAGCCGATTTGAGATCTTCAATTAGCAGCTCGGTGGTGCCTGTCCACTTTTTTCTCCTGAGCGTCCATCCCGTTTGGTCAACACCATTGCATGTAGGGTTTGAATGCAGAAAAGTAATGTAGGTATGCTTGTGTGAGTGATTTGTGCGAGAGTAGGAATATGATTTGAGCGGGAATAATCTTGTTAAATGATAGGGATAAGAGGTGTAAGTGAAGTGAATAGTAAAAAAATTAATTGGTGATGTGATGGGATGTGTACAGGTTTACCCAAAAGTTTATAAAGTTAGGGACCAACAGTGCAGTGACATACTTTTTATGCAAAATTACCATAATACTCATCACTACCGAAGCGACTTAACGACCGTTCATCCCTTGGCACCAAATACGCATCAAAATAACCACTTCTGGGATCATTTCTACCGATTTTCAAAACGAAAGACTGAACGAGTAAACGGGGCTGAGTACATGGATCATCGGTGTAATTTACCCAATTTAATTTAATTAATGTAGAAAAACATTAATATTATTACACGATGATTAAAAAACGACACCATTTCTAAGCAAAAAAAGTCACCCTATTCGACCATGTGAACATAAGATTTGTTTACGTGGCACCACTAGACACGCACAAATAATATTGATATTATTAATCCACAACATGTGAAGGTTGGCTGCATAAATAATGTCAATATACTGTATCTTTTTATTGATGTGACGAGATTATTATGTCGCTGGTGGAATTTGGGAGTGCAATCTTTTTCATCGTATGCAGAATGGCTCGTTTGGTTCAATTCGGTTCGTCTTGCTTCTAATTTGAAGGTTATTTTGGAAGGCGTTTTTTATGTTACGTGGTGGAGTTTGTGGAATTTCCGGAACCAATTACTTTTCGCGAGTAAAAAGCCTCGTAAAGAGTCCATTTTCGATGATATTGTTTTACGATCTTTTTGTTGGTGTAAAGCTAGAGGTAGTTCTAAGTTAAGATGGGATAGTTAGATTCAACACCCATATTTGATTTCTTTGTAATTGTCTAGCTTCTTGCTAATGTTTCTAATAAAGTTGCCGTTCAAAAAAAAAAAGCAATATTGAAAAAATATGTGTCTGTGCTTTCATTTTATATTAATAATCTTGTGCATATATATGTTGTATTTTTAAAACAACATATATGTTGTTTTTCTAAAATATAAAGTCTATAAGTGCAAAGTCTAAGGGGTTATTTGTTAATTTTTTTAAGTTATTAAAAAACATAAAAAATTATAAATTTACGCTTAACTCCATATAATTTATTTAAAAATTCAACCACCAAAGTTTTATTAATTACCTCATCTTTTTTGTAAGTTTTTGTTTTCATAAATTTGACACACATATTTTTGTGTTTTTTCTCTTCGCTAAAATCTTCCACCAGAAAATTTAATTTTGACCAAATTTGATTTAATTTTGACTTTTTTAAACCAATCAGATCGCACGATTTTGCCTACGTGGCAAAATCAAGCTTTCTGATTGGTCCAATTTTTTTTCATAACATTTAATCTCATACAAAACTCCGAAATGATGTAATTCTTTTGTTATATAAAAGATTTTATTTTAGATAACCTTGAGCATCTCCAATGCAATGTTTTTTCAAAAGCTTTTTACTATTCAAAAAAGTTTTTGAAAGACTTTTCATCATTGCAAAACATAGCTTTTTAAAAAGTTTTACATAAAGACTTGGTATTCTCCAACCGGTTGGAGCAAGACTTTTACAATTAATACTTCACTGTTTTACTTATTTGTAGTTTACTTTTTTCTTTTTTAAAAGCTTTTGCAAAAAACTTAGCACTAGAGCAAGTTTATGAAATGACTTTTTGAATGATAGTATTTATTGAAAAATTTAATGTAATAAATGAAAAAAAGTTTTTTGTAGTTTGATGCATTGTAGATGCTCTTAAGTGCAAGTAGTAATAGTTAAACACCTAGGGTGCGTTTGGTTTGTAAAAGGGTTAGAATCGAATTTGTATTTGGTAATGGTTTGAAAGAAAAGTATAAGAGAGAAAGTAATTTTTTTGTATATTATATATTTGTTTTATATGTAAAATAATATGAGGTTTGTTACATCCACATAATGTTTACAAATAAATTTACACACAATGATGTGTCATCACACTTGGCTCAATTGTTTTCTTTTCTGCTTTACTAACTCTTTTTTTTAACAAATCATTTTGCTACACCTCATTGTGTGAAGAAATCTTTTTGTAAAATTTATGTGGTTATAGCATTTCTCATATAATATATATAAGTTATTTTAACAGTGGTAAAGTAAAGAATACAAATAAAAATCCATTAATGTGTGGTTGAGAAATTTAATAAAATAAAAACCTAAAGTCCTATTGGTTGTTTTCAACGAAAGTCGGGTGATGTGGTGTGGTATGAGATCTATGATTCTATAACTTGTATTAGAAAGAAAAATAACTACCAAACAATTGATTTGAAAACACTTTTGAGTCCAAACTCTTTTATACCCGGATACCAAACGGGCCCTAAATAAATAAAGTACATAAAAGCTTTAGTTAATTGCATAAATCGTTTATGTGGTTTGTCGGATTTAACGAAATTAGTCATTCAAAAGAAAATCTAACGGATCATCTTCCTGTGGTTCTTACCCGTATCGGGTTTGGCCCCTTGGCCGATTTTTCCGTTAGTTTGACTGTTTGAAAGACTGAAATGACCAAACTACCATCATACGTGTTTCTTAAATGGTTTTTATGGTTTGTTAGATATTACGAATTTAGTCCATATGTTACTTTATTATTATTATTATTATTTTATTTTTTTAATTATATGTTTTCTTCAACGTTTGTTTACGTTTTTAACACCTTTTGTATGTACGTTTTTATACGTTTTTTTATCCTTTTTTACGTTTTATTTATACTTGAACCGATTTTATTTATACGTTTTTAACGTTTTATTTATACTTGAACCGATTTTATTTATACATTTTTTGGTTTTTTTTCTAAGTTTTTTTACGTATAAAAATTGGTAGAAACGGATGAAAACGAATGAAAGCGTATGAAAACGGACAAAACATACAAAAACTTGGAAAACATAAAAAAAATCCACGAAAACGTATAAAAACGGACGAAAAACATATAGAACGTTTAAAAACTGACAAAAACGGATGAAAACATACAAAAAAGCTCAAAAACCCGAAAAACGTACGGGAAAGTACAAAAACAGACGAAAAACGTATAAAAATGTTCAGAAACGGATAAAAACATACAAAACGGATGAAAACGTACGAAAACATTCAAAAACGTACCCAACGTACAAAAACATAGAAAACGTAAAAAATACAGTAAATAAACGTATAAAAAAATTAAATTAAAAAGAAATAAATATATAATTAAAAATTAAAAAACAAAATAAAAAAATATTAGAAAAAAATAACGCAACAAACCACATGGACTATTTATGAAACACTTATGAGTGTATTTATGTCATTTTCACCATCCAAACCAGCAATTAACGGTCAACATAACGGAGTTAGTGGTCAAGGAACCAAACCCGATACGGGTCAGAACCACAAGGAGAGGATCCGTTAGATTTTCTTTCGACTGGCCAATTTCGTTAAACCCGACAAACCGCAAACACAATTTATGCAATTAACTCTAAAAGCTTTATATTCCAGGCAGAGAGCCAACACGTCCTAAACTATGTGCAACATGATTGGTTTCATTTCAAATGAAAGACAATTTAGATAAATAGAAAGGAAAGTGATTGACACACTCATAAAAGTGATTAAGACACTCAACGTACAAACAGTTTAAGCAGTTTATATTTACAATACAACTGTTTAATTCACATGTTGGATTGTCCCAACAAAATATGAGAGTGTGAAATCACCTCCCAAATAGAAAGCACATATACTTTTATAATTATTGTTGTTAAAAAGTTTGTCAAAAGAGAAAAAAGAAGAGTGGTGATTTGCACACTCTATAAATTTATTGGCATATTCAAATTGTGCGTGTCGTGACATTTATACCCCTACGTTATTTAATGGAGTGTGCACATATTAATGGTATAATAGTCATGACACATATATTTTTGAATGTGCATATGAGGGTGTGCTTGTTTCAATTAAAAGAATGAGAAAGGGAAATGCAAAAGGTATATTAAGGAATGCAATGGGATATTTTCTTTATATTAGTGTTGCTTGGTTTAAATGTAAAGGTTAGTGTTTATTTGGTGGTTACAAATATATAAATGAATTTTAAAAAAGAAAAAAAAAAGTTTTGCTGGAAAAAAAAGGTGTGGGTGGTTAAGTTGGTGGTTACATGGGTAATCAATACTATACCCCTTAATTTGTAGTGCAATGGGTCATTACCTAGTTTTGGGTAATGATTCATTCCTTTATACTATACCAACCATAATTAATGATTATCTTTTCTATTCATTACCTCATAAAACCTTCAACCAAGCATGCCCTAAATTTATAAAGGGTGCAAATCATCACCCAAAAAATAATGAAGTGCTTCTCGGAAATTTCCTTTTCTATTGCCGACGGAGCTAAGAGAA
>BQNB010091148.1:0-21209 GCA_026074375.1 Tanacetum coccineum
TTTAAGTTTTACGTTTAGCCGGGAAGTTGTTTCGTTATTATCTAAGAATCGTAACCGGGAGTAATCCGGGTTGCCAATCATCATAGTCATTCTTCAGTAGACGCGTTTTTACGTTATTAATTGATATTTAAAATTTCATAATTTTCTGTGGTACCGTTACTTGTTTTTGTTATTCGCGTGCTACGTGTTTTACTTGATCAATATGTGCAAGTTAGGAACCATGGAAATTAATTCATCTCAAACCCACTAACTCTTGCATGGTAGAGACCACAATGGTCCCCTCCTTGGCTTATTGCAATCAAATACCACCAACATGCATGCATAGGATGCCATTTTTGAATTTTGAATCAAATAAGACACACATATGCCAACATGTGACTAGTTTTTGTCCACCTTAAGCCTTATTGGTTGATCAAATTGGTCCCCCCTTGTGTCTTGGCTTGGTTCGAATGGCACACACACAACACACACTCTTGGTATGTGAAATTTTATTCTTATATATCCTACTTATCTCATTCATCCCTTCATTATTCACACACATACAAACTTTGAATTTTCTCTCTTCCTTTTGCTCTCTCTCTTGTTCGAACCACCTCAAACATACACATAAACTCATAATTTTCCAATCTTGATCAAAAACCTTTGAAGATATTGTGTTCGTGGTTGATATTTATTGTATCCGAGTTAGTTATAAACAACGTTTGAGTTGTTTCTAGTCATAAGTCATCCTTCTAAACTACTTCTTTTTGTAAGTCTCTTAATCTTTTTAAAACTTGTACTTTTATGATCATCTTAATGCATACATACTAGTTGTACAACTTATTTCGTGAAAATGAAGATTTTGAAACTACGTAAACCTTAAAAGGTTATATGTACTACTCGAAAATAAGTAAAGAAAATATAAGGAAATCATAGTTTTGTGATCGTGGTTATTTTCGTATAATAAAAATGTTACACTATGGCTTATTATGTTCGGCTTATTTGAATAAGCTTTTGGGGAAGCTTATTTGATTTTATTTGAGCTTAATGAGCTTATGTTTGGTTCGGCCCAAATAAGAAAAGAAAGGAAAAGTGTTTGTTTAGCTTATTTTGTTTCGGCTTATTTTTATGTGGCTTATTTTCTAGCTTATTTTGAAAGGACAAGTGATGAGCTTATTCAGCTTAACAAATAAGCTCAAGGTTCGGCTTATTATTACTTGGCTTATTGGGAGCTTATTTCTAGTTCATTAATAAGTCACGTGTTTATTATTTAATGTTTTGCTTATCGGACTAAATGAATAAGTTTAAAACTCTATTTTTGACTAAACGGGCCAAGGCCCAATATGAATACAATACACCAAGGCGTAAAACCCACAGTGTAGCTTAAGTTCATAAATAGCTTATTTGGTAATGTATGACTTAGATGCGTTACGTTTAACTTATTTTGGATGTTAGACGTTACGGATCATAAATTTAGGCTGATTAGGCCTAAAAGCCCAATAAGGGCCCGTATGGTCTTTTGACTAATTATAAAAGGAATTTGATGATGCATAGTTATAATTGTGAAATGTAGATTGAAAGTGATTGAAAATGGTTTTTAATTAAAGTATACGACTTTGGAAAATGTATAAATACGAACGGGTCATGCCGAAATTTCTATAAATTATTTATACTTAGAAAATACTAGAAAACGCAAGTGATAAAACTAGATATACGGGAATTTAGTAAGATGCCGAACAATATAGTTATATATACGTAATATATATATATATATATATTTTACTTAGTCATTTATATGTATATAATATTAATATACATACTATTATTACTAGTTTTACTTACGAAAACATTTTAACTACTATACGATCACAAACGTTATTTTTTGGAAATATATTAACAAAACTACACTAGTAAATCCTTATGCATTATCCGTAATTCTTCACTACCCTAATATTAAACCAAACATTCATTTCATAGGTTGTCTTAGTGAACCGTCGTTTGTTACCGAGTGATTTTATTCTAGACTATCTACTACTTCAATTCACCAACCAAGGTGAGTTCATAGCCCCATTCTTTACTCGTTTTGAATAAATGTTTTATAACTTAAGGTGATAAACATTGCTTGTTTTTAAAATTGGACACACGTACTATACGTGAGAAATTCCCCGTTTACGTGTTGCCTAAGTAGCGTTTAGATCACTATTGCCTAAATTATCATGAACTGTTAATCACCTTTAACCAACTGAGTGGTTAAGTGAGCGCGAGTGAATAAATAGATCTATTGAGACTAATTATCCCTATCCGGGTAAGAAGCACTTACTAGTTCGAGTTTGCCAAGAACTAACGGATATATGTCATGTCGAAACTAGTTAGGTGGTCTTTGGTCGGACACCTGTAAGGGCAAGCACTATGGCATTGTACATGCCATCATTCCATTATTAGCTTCGGTGTCATGAGCTTAGCGCAACGTAATTGCCTCTTTATGTATAGTTGTATCTCCTATAACTGTCACATACGTTTGATAATCTTGTGGTCCACATTAATTACATTTGAACTAAACCTATGAATTCACCAACTTTATGTTGATGTTTTAAGCATGTTTTTCTTAGGTGCTTAGCATGGTTGCCGTTGCTTGACTTATGTGAAGTCTATTTGCCCGGACCGGTTTACCAGAAATTATCTATGTCTTTAAATACCGTTGTTGAACTTATTTAAGCTTTCTCATATTAACTCTTGAATCTTTTAAATTTGATCGATGTAAACTTATTAATATTTTTAATTTTTTGCAACGGTGTTTATTTCTAAAACGTACCCTTAGAGGTCGTTCTTTATGCTTTGTACTTGAGATATTCAGTGACGTCACGCCCTCGAACGCTTAATCGGACGGGACCCTATTTGGGGGTATGACAGATTGGTATCCAGAGCCAAGGTTATAGAGAACCATGTAGTATAAACTAGGTCTGGTCTATAACCAGTATGTGATCCTACGTGATTATATGCGCCTTATGTGATCTTACGTATACGTAATATGTATATGTACTATGTAATTAAATATTAAGTATAACTAATATTAGTATAATTATATTGCATCCTTTTTGCGGTATATTTCATTCGTTCATTTACCCATTTGTTCATTCTTTTCCCGCATCATGCATGGTTGGTATAAAGGATATTTATATAAACTTTTGCTTGTGTAGGTCATGGCTATATCTGTTATCTCAGTTTCATCAGATTCGTCAGAAGAGAGTGTGGGGACACCTGCTGGACGAGTTATCTTGTTTGGTACTATCCCTACCACTATTCCTAACACTACACCTTCCGTGATTCCACCTTCTACTCATATTGATACCACATTGACACCCGCATCACATGATTACCCACCGCATCTGATACGGAGTCTGATCCATCCGAGGATCCGTCATCAGATCATATACCACCACTACCAGCTACTTCACCATTTCTTTCATCGACCGATAATTCTTCAGACAGTAATATGCCTGATACACCACCATCACCCACCTATGGTACACCATTCACTGAGACTACCCTTTCTACTCAGAGGTCACCTACATCATCTGGTGCACTTCCATGTCAAGTTATGATTCTTACACCGGGACAACCTATCCCTCATGGTCGACCATACCGCTACTATTCCAATAGGCTGGTATACATGATGACTGTGAGGAAGAGGGTTGGACTGTTGCTTACTCATCGTCTTGCTGTGAGACATTCAGTTGACTACTCTTCTTCAGATCATTTTTCTTTTTAACTCTATGGCCCTAGGTACCCTCTTTTTATACACCAAGGATCCCTAGTAGGCTTACAATACTTTCCTAAATATATCAAATCTTCTTAAACAAATAACTTATACATATTTTTTACCAAAATATCTCAAACAAATCACATAGGCAGTATTAACTAACTCAGCAGTACTAACTTCTTCATTAGCAGCATTAACTCCTTTAGCAGCATTAACTTTATACTAACAATAGTAACTTTTATACTAACAGTAGTAACTACTTAGCAGTTCTTCTTTTAAGTCTCTAAGTAGTCTTAACTTCCACTAAATAAGTAACTTTCCTGCTAGCAGTATTAAACTTCCTCTAAGCAGTAGCAACTTTCCTCTAGTAGTCTTAGAACACTAGGAATAATATTCATTGAAGTTCACCATGTATCAGTAACTTTTGACTGAGCATTATTAACATCATATAAGCAACAAAAATTCCAAAACCGTATCACGAAGCTTTTAAACCTAACAATCCTCCCTAAACTGATATTTATCCCAAAATCATCAAGTTCTTCTTCATTACAAAAGCTTCATTAATCACCAGAGGATGCTTCCCAAATACACTTCATTGATTCTTAAGCTATTTGTGAGCAGTTAAGAAGTGCTGATAATACAATTTTTACAGAATATGATCACCATTAAAGCTTCTTGTATTAACGTATCAGTAATTTAGTAGTTGTATAGGGGTATCTCAATCTATCAGCAATGAGAATGTGCATATGTTGCATCCTTAAGGAAAGAACTCCACAGATCATATAGCATCTACTAATCCAACACTCTGTTAATCATGTTTGATTCCTTCCCAGACTCTAATCTTCAAAATGTAGTTAAACATTGTCTTTAAATCTCTACATGAAAATCAAATCTAAGTCCATACCACCGGTCTTGTTGATCCATATTTAGCTTTACCAAACCATCCACGAGTTTCAAATCTTCCATGTCCAAGCTTTTAGAGCATATGACTGAAGACTAGAGTACATTCTTTAAACATCCATCTGCTCTGATTAATCTGGTAATAGTTTTCTTTCCTTCTTTATGAATCTTCAGTCAACAATGGTTGAGCTTAGTAGCCGAAAGGAATAGCAATCAATTGCACAGTTTTAGCCTAGAGCGTGTGTCATCAAAAATAATTTTCATGAGTTCTTTAATCTTAGCTTGCTTATGATCATTAATGCCACTTCAAGCTATTTCTTAACATACATCCACTCTTTTGCTTTTTAGGGTACAATTCATGTTGCTAGCCAGTGCCATCTCTCTTTGAACTACCCTCCACCAAGACTGTTCTAAAGTCAACAAATGTATTCACCCTCTCGCAAGCTCTGTCAAACATCTTTTGAATAAAATTAAAAGATTTATTCTTTAAGTCTTTGGGCTTCTTTCCTTCTATATTCTTTAGTAAGAATAATACAAGATTTTTCTTTGTTACTTAGGTTGGTGTTTTGTTCCTCTTTTCTTCTACTTTTTAGCTGCAAATGATTTTTTTCTTTGCTCTAGGAGTTTCTTTAAACATGTGGCCTTTTTGTTCAGTTTGGAACTGCTCTTGTTCTTCAACTTGCAGTCTTTGAGCCAACATTGGCTTCATCTTTCTCCCTTGCAAGTCTCTCCTCTTCATCAAACACAACTTGTAATCTTTTAGCTTCTTGTTCATCAAAACTGTTTTGATCTTTCTTCTTCATCTTCACAGGTTCTTCTACCATTATTCCTTTGCCTTTGTCCTAAACTTTTGCCTATAATGGTTGTGAAGAAATTGTTGTTGTAGATGTACCCAGCTCAGTAATGACATTTCCTTTCCTTGGTGTTGGAATTATAGCAATTGTTGTAGTTGTAGCAGCACTAACCTTTGTACTGGCAGCACTAGCTGGTATACTTGGCTCTTCTACAACATTGGCTTTTACCTTGGGTTTTACACTTTTCAAAGCAGCAACTGCTTGAGCTAAAGTAACTTCATTAACAGTCAAATTCACATCTTTAGTAGCAACTTCTTGTTTTGCTAACACCTCATCACCAGTCAAAGTGTTCACATCAAACATATCAGCATCATCTTGATCATTAACTAGGGTAATGTCTTCATCAGCATCAATAGCATTTATCCTCCCTTGTTTGGACGCATTCTCACATAAACTTTCTTCATCTCCAAAGGATTCTACCCTAGCTGTAAGACCAACTTTATATAACCTTTTAAGACCATGAGTTCGTGACCTCTTTTTATGTTTAAGCTTCTTGACCCTCCTCTTTAAACTAACAATCTCTTCAGCTTGTGTGGTCTTTGTTTTTTCCAAATCAAGAACTCTTGTTTGTAACTTGGTACATAATTCCATCAATTCCTTAACTTTTAGACTATCCTCGCCACTTCGAAGTGTGTTACCTCTTGCAAGCAGTGGATCATTGGAAATTTTAGATACATTCTCAAAATCTAGTTTGAGCAATTGTATCCCCCATGGTTTTTTGGCACCTAGGACCACCACCTAAAGTAGTTCCTATGGAACTAGATTCATTAGGTATTGCTTTGGAGTGGGTCTTATTGATGTTACCACTGTCCTGCTCTGCTTCTAAGCTAGAAGCAGTGGTGGCAGCCCTCACCAAACTGTCATCCAACTCCTTATAGATAGCCTCATCTGCTACATATTTAGTAGGACCACTAGACTAAGGTATCTAAGTGTCCTTTCACTTAGGCTTCCTAGATTTTTGTTTCTTTTGAGGTTGAGATGTTGATGGTTGAATAAAAGTGGGTGTGTGATGGGGATCAATGGGATTTGCTGAACCTTCACCCATTTCTGCTTGATCTTGTACCACTATTGTTTGGAATAATGGTGTTTCCCTTCTAGAAAAACCTTTCCTTACCCTTCTTATATTCCTAAATATCTTCTTAGTGTAAGAGGGTGTAATATATATTCTATTATGAGTAGGCATCCCTTCAAGTTGTTTATCCAAAAAGACTTGTATAAACCTTGGATACATCAAAAATTTGCCCACATTATCTAAGTTCTTCACCATACTTTCAAAAATATATTTTGAAAAGGTGAACTTCTGGTTTTAGCTAAACAGATAATGGTAATGCCATAGTAGCACTAAAACGCATCCATGCAATAGTCCTATTAAGACCTATAGGCATTATAAGAAAAGGTATGAATCAGAAATTTCCATTGTCAGGAAAGAATGCTTAATAGAAGTAAGCTATCGGTGAAATTTTTCATCATACCACATCAGAGTACAACTGTTGCAACATAGATGGGTAGAATTAGGTAGACAATCAACACCTTCAGCATCTTCTAGTTAAAGATCTCTTCTCATAGTTGATTCAGTTATGATTATCTTCTTTCCGTCCACTAAGTCTTGTAACTGTACTTCCTCATTGACAGTTTTAACCTTGATAGTAGCCCAGAATTGTTCAATGCACGAAGTATATACAGTGGGATTGATCATTATTAAAATATCTTATAGGGTTTGCATTTAGAAAATCCCACAATTTGTTCAAACCCTTACACTTTCTGCGTATACGACAAAAACGCGATCATGTTATGAGTATCAGATAAACTTTAGATTCGCCATTTGTGCTGGGTTTTGATGATGAATGATAACATTGAGTTAGGGTTTATGATTAGAGAGTATTTGAAAGAGTGAAATCGATTAAATGATTGATTAATACCCTTAATCGACGTATTTATGAAAATACCCTCAACAACATTAACTTTCGCTCACCAGTAGTAACCCAGCAATAGTAAGTTATGCCTAGCAACATTAACTTTTACCAGCAGTATTAAGTTATGCCTAGCAGCATTAACTTTTACCAGCAGTATTAAGTTTATGCCTAACAACATTAACTTTTACTAGCAGTATTAAGTTTATGCCTAGCAGCATTAACTTTTAGTTACCAGCATTAACTCCAATTTTAGTCCAAACACTCTGTCTGTTTTTAATATATTCAACTCTCTTTCTGTTTTTCAACTCACAAATTCTCACAATTCTTTTACTCACCAAATCACTCTGTCTGTTTTTATTCCACACAGATCTCTTTCTGTTTTTATTCTCACCAACTCTCTTATTCTTTTAAATCACCAAAAACTCTGTTTATTTTCTCTAATAACCAGCTTTTCCATCATCAATCTAACACTTTTCTTTGCTTTTTCTGCAAAATGTTCATCCAAAAACCAAGAAAACTCAACCCATAGCAACTCACAATTATCACAGTATTAATTACACTTAACAGTATTAAGTATAACTAGTCACACATAATTATACTAACATCATAAAAACTTTAATGACAATGAATAATCAATACTAAATCATACAAAAATCAATAAAAACAAAAGAGATAAAAGACTTACAGGATTTAGCATTCCAATACTTAGCAATCAAATAATGAAATCTCTTTACAACAAAAGCTTGTTGTAAGCAAATCTGTAAACATTCATGTCAGATATAGATTTTGACCAATTAAATATCATTTCTTCATTGCAATCTCTAAATAAAGAATATGTCTAATCTCTATATGCTTTGTTTTTTAATGAAAAACAGGATTTTTAATTATGAAAATAGTACTGTTATTATCAATAAAGATCTTGGTATGCATAAAATTATACCCATCATCAAGTAGTTGATTTTGAATCCAAAGCACTTATCCATAACAACTAGAAGCAGCCACATATTTAGCTTATGTTGTGGAATTTTCAACCACTGTCTGTTTTTTGTACTGCCATGATATTAATCTACTTCTAAGGAATTGACCAAACACTCCTTTGTAGATTTCCTAAAAAAAAAAAATTTCGATAATTGAATGGAGCCAAGCTTGCTCTAGCATAATAACAACAGTGTATGATTACCAAACAAAAGGAAATCTTTGGATACCAAAGGCCCAATTTTGGTTGACCTTTTAAGTATCTAAAAACCCTTTTCACAGCATGAAGATGTGAAATCTTTGGATTGACTTGGTATTTGGCACAGGCACACACTGCAAACATGATGTCAAGTCTTGAAGATGTAAGATACATCAATGAACCAATCATTGACCTATACATATGAACATCCACTTCTTCACCATCTTCATCTTTGAGCAGAGGCTTTTGAGTTTCCATTGGTATGCTTGCAGTCTTGACTTTTGTAAACCTAAATTTCTTAAAATTTTTATCAACATATTTATCTTGACTAATAAATATGCCATACTTCTTTTGCTTCACTTGTAATCCCAAGAAGAATGTAAGTTCTCCCATAGAGCTCATCTTAAATATCTCATGCATTAACTTCTCAAATGTAAGACATAGCTCCTTCTTTGTTAAACCAAAGATGATATCATTCACATAAACTTGGACCAGCAAAATATCACCTTTGTACCTTTTGATGAATAAGGTCTTGTCAATTTTCCCTCTTTGAAACTCATTGTCCAAGAGATATGTTGACAAGGTTTCATACCAAGCTCTAGGAGCTTGATGTAGTCCATACAATGCTTTTTCAACCTTGTATACTCTATCAGGAAAGTTTGGATCTTCAAATCCTAGTGGTTGACATACATACACCTCTTCTTCAATCTTCCCATAGAGAAAAGCACTTTTTACATCCATTTGATACACCACAAAATCTTTAAATGAAGCATAAGCTAAAAATAGCCTAATTGCTTCAATTCTTGCAACAAACACAAAGACTTCATCATAGTCATTCCCTTCTTCTTGTGTGTACCCTTGAGCAACCAATCTTGCTTTATTTCTTATCATAATTCCCCTTTCATCTTTTTATTCCTGAAAACCCATTTAGAGCCTATAGCTCTTTTTCCAATTGGTAAATCCACTAAAGTCCAAACTTCTTGTAGCTTGAATTGTAGAAGCTCTTCCTGCATAGCCTCTATCTAGCTTGGATCCTTCAATGCATGAATTACCTTTTTGGGTTCTTTCTGTAATAAAAAGCAAGCAAACAAGCAGTTTTGAAGGTCTTTATGGTTTGTTCTTTGTCAAATAGTACTAACAAATCCATGTTCCTCTAAATTCGTTGACATCCTTCTTGTTTGTGTAGATGATTGTAAATCTCCAATCACTTGATCAAGAGGATGATCTCATGACTTCTTATTAGTCTAGAATATGACTGTAGCCATGGATGTTTATGTATCCAAATTGTTCATGTCAGCCTCTGCACCATCATCTTCATCATCTCTTGAGAAGTTAAATATGCTATAATCTTCCAAAGCAGGCATATTTGGATCAACTAGAAGTTCAATGCTTGTTTTTCCACCAACAGCATTAACTTCATTTGTGCTAGCAGCATTAACATTGTTAGTGTTGTTAACATTATCTTCCTTCTCTTGATCATTACATTTAACTATCTTTTCTTGGATCTTCATCAACCTTATTTTCATCATCAATTGAAGGTTTGGATCTATCATCCTGAGAACTTTTTGGATTTTAGGAAAATGGTGGATCAGCAGTCCATAATGGTAGCAAAATGTAATTTTTGACAGGTTATGTCTCCTTTCTAGTTTGACCTGCATTATCACTTGCTTTTGTACCTGCAAAACCATTAGACTGTGTACCTGCAACAATTGGCTCCAATAATTTATTATTCTTGTTATGCATTAAATATCAAATAGCTATCTGGCCACTACCTATAACATTATGTGTGATTCATACTAAACCTAATATGCAAGTTTTCTTCCATTATCCTTGTTCTACTATTGAATACTCTAAAGGCTTTACTATTCAAAGAGTATCCAACAAAGAAACCTTCATCAGCCTTACCATCAAATTTGCCTAAGTGATCTATGGTATTGAGAATGCTAACAGGACACCCAAATGGTCTCATAAAACTTAAAGTTGGTGTTCTACCAAGAAAAAGTTCATATGGGGTCTTGTGTATAAAGGCTTAACACACTAACACTTTATTTTTACACATAGCAAGCATATTAACTTCTTTTTTGTCCAAGAAAGTAGTTGGCAACATAGAATCAGCTATCATAAGTCCTAACAAAGCCTTCAATTATTATCCTAATTCCTCCTCGTCATGCAACTTTCTTTTTTTGAGGAGTTCTAGCTTCTACACTAAATTCTCTTAAACATACCCTTATCTCATAAAACGATATTATTTTTTTCTCTGTTCTTAAACTCAATTGCCCAAATATCAAAACATCTAATCAACCTTAACCATTTGATCTACTAGATTTTCTATCCTCAGTTATAAAGGACCTTAAGTATACCACTATCTCATCCTTATAGCTAGAAAGAAAAACCCATGAAAACCTACTATATCATCTGTAATAACTAGGCAATACATTTGTCTCATAAGCCTTTTTACAAATGTTGGACCAAACAAAGTCCCATATGCAACAAAAATAACGGAAGACTTATTGAGTTCCTCTGTTTATAGGACTTACAACAAGCGCTCTGTGATCTTTCCCGATTTGACAAGCAACACAGGTTTGATAATTTACAAAGTTTGGTAGGTAAACCACTTCACAAAGATTTCCATTAAACTAATTTATTTATTGGTTTAAATTAAGTGACCTACGCCTTTTATGCAAAATTTTAGATTCATCAGATGCATCTATTTGCAAAAAGCAATATGAGCCTCCTTTAGGAACTATGTTCTTTAAATCAACACTAATACCTATTGTTCTTTCTAGGAACTCTATTTAAACATGACTTCATCAATTAACATATTAAAGTTTGGAGATAAAACAAGTGCAATTAAGGTGTCATAAAAAAAGGAACCACTATTCTTTTTATCACACATTTGTGAGACACTAAGAGATAAACTTTACTCTCTTACAATATACACATTTTCAAAAAACTAAATTACCAGTTTTAAATGGTACCTTTTCCTGTGATTTTCTCTCCTTTGGTCCCTCCAAAAGCAACATATCCCCCAATCTATCTCTTCAATATTTTGTAATATAAGGAGACATTGTTTACCGTTATGTGCCTTGAGCATCCCTAATCAATCACAGTCTTGATCTTGTAAATCACCCATTTATGGATTGCCCTGCACATTAGCTAAAAAATCAGTTTCTTTTGGTGACCTAAGCCACTCACTGACAGGATTTGCCTTGTGCAACAAACATAATCAAACTTCCTTAGGGTGATTGATAGCAGCTATTAATGTTTAAAAACATGTCCTAAAACTAGTCTTTGATTTCCAAACCCAACAAGCTGAGCGTTAACAACATTTAAAATTATTTTCCCTTAACCGCAATAACTACTAAGCTTTGGCCTAGCAGAATTAAATTTTTTATACCCTAGCAGTATTTAAACCTTGATTAATATTACTATATTTTAAAATGAGGTGTTCTATGAATGGGCCTCTTAACATTGATGTCTATTTTAGAAAGATAGACATTGGTCTAGCAGCAATTCACTGTTATTTTTGATGAAGCAGAAATATTTTGTCTAGCAGTATTAATTGATACTAAGCCGGACTTCATTAGTACTGCTCTTGGAATCATGTTCTTTTTAGCACAGGGGTGAGTCTTTTTAGCAAAGTTTTGATGATTCACCCTTTGAGCATTATTCCAAACAGGTTTTACCATCCTTTGATTTTGAAACTATTTTTGATGGTAATTGCAATCAACCTGCAAATGATCAAAGCTTCCACACACATAACAGGCCTTATTAAACATCTCAAAATTGCTTTCTAGTTTTTGAGACATCATATTGTTCCAATTTCTTTGATTGCCTCTTGGACTGTGAGTGTTTTGCCTATGTTGCTCAACTTCTTTAACAATTTTCCTAGCAGTTTTTTCTTGTTGTTTAGATTTGACAAACTCTTTCTTAACAATACTAGGCCTTACTATTTTCTTTTCAGTTTTAGGCTGAGACGCATCCTCTTCCTCATCATCTGGCACCCATTCTTCAATACTTGGGGCATCATCACACTTCCTAACTACCTTAGGCTCTTCTTCACTAGACAAAGCTTTACAGTTCTCAACTACAGGCTCATTAACAAACTCATCTAAACCAGTAAAAGACAAGTCAGGTGTTGGAGGCATGAAATTTACTGTGTAGGGAGGTGGAACTGCATTATAATTTTCATAGCATAAACCTTTCTTGCAATTGTCAACTATATGACACTCTATGAGCTTGTTTAAACTTTTAGATGCATGTTCAATTTATCTACATTAAGTTAAATGTCATCTTTTTCTTTTTGAACTATTTCAAGCTTCTTTCTAAGATCTCTAATAGTTATTTCTCGTATATGAATTTCAAATTTTAAGCCCTTAATATCTTGTAAATAAATAGACTCATTTGCTTTATAAACTTCAAGTTTTTCTTCCACTGACTCTAAACCTGTCTTATAACCTAGAACCATTAACTAAGATTTCTTTAAATCTTTTAATAGTTGATCATTTTGAGATTTAAGAAGTTCAAGAGTTTTAAAACAAGATTTGAACAAATAGAATCAATGGATACCTCTGAGTCAGGATTTAAAGATAAGAAAGCCATGAGTGCATAATTAGGCCCTTCCTCTGACTAATCACTTCAGTCATATCCACCAAGACCATCATATGAAACCAAAGCTGTGGAGGTAGATGTTTCCACAGGCACACTCCTTCTTGAGCTTTCCTTGTTCTTGTTGTCTTGATTTCTTAGAGCTCTGCACTCCCTAGCAAAATGTCCCCTCTTGTGGCAGTTGTAGCACTCCACTTTGGACTTATCAAAACCAATAGTCTCAATGCCATTAAGAGTAAGCTTCCTTCCTGTATTCTTCAAAAACCTTCTTGCCCTCATAGTCAACATGGCCATTTGACATCTCAAATCCATCTCTTCCATGTCATCTGGATGGATTTGTTGCAAGTCCTCTTGTACAAGTTGAGGACTATTTGGTTGACTAGCAAAGAATGCACAAATAACAGCGACACTCAAGTTATCAATATTTGTAGGTAGTCAACATTAACTTGTGTGCTTAGCTAGTTTAGAACCTTCATGATGGCTATCATTAGTGCTGCTATTGTTGTTATTTGAAGAGGACCACAAAGCCATGTTCTGTGCTGCATGAACTTGATTCTAGACATATCCCTTTAACTTCTGGTTCATACACCTTGAGGTTGTTGTAGAGATCATCCATGCTCATTGTCTCCAAATTAGCTTTATTTCTCCATACAACAACATGTGTGTTCCACTCAGGTGACAAACTTCTTAATAAATTTTGATTAATATCTTCTTGTGAAAGCGTTTCATTCAAAAGCTCCAACTGACTCACAAGCTTTTGAAGCCTATCAAAAGTTTGATCAAGCATCTCTGAGCTTGGAGCAGTGAAGTTTTCATATTGCTGCTTTAAGAGATTCCTTTGAGTCTTTTTAGTAGTTGCATTCCCACCAAATCTCTTTTCAACAGCTTCCAACAACTTCTTAGCATCCTTTTTAGAGTTAAACTTTAACTGATGTTCATTGGGAATGCCCATCATGAAAGTACTTCTAGCTTTTACCTTTAATCTTCTCTGAGCCTTTTCTTTAACAGTTGTAATAGGCATCACTGTCACAACACCTTCCATAGTTGTTATTTTTGGCAAGTTTGCACCATTCTCTATGACTTCCCACAGCGCATAGTCTATCATCTGGATATATTGTTGAATCCTCATCCTCCAGATCTCAAACTCACCAGGTTTAAGCATGGGAACTTTAGATGCAGCCACCATGTGTGCAGAATCTTAATCCATATCTTTTAGCAAAAAAAACAGGTTCTTCTCTTTAAAATCTTCTTAATAAGCTCTGATAACACTTATTGATCCCAACTTAATAGATTGAATTCCTTAATGCTTGTTTTAGGTTTATTTATATTAGATAAATCTAACACAACTATAGTAGAACTTTGTTTAAATGTATTAAAGGATTATGCGGAACCTAATCTTTAATATTGAGAAGATTATCAATGTAAACAGTAATTTTATGAACATATAATCAACAAACACAAAAGCCTAATATTTATTAAATGATAAGAATACGAATACTGACATAGTAATTAGGTTACAAAGACTTGAAGCTAAGAATTATACGACTAAATATTGATTTTTTTGGTTTTGGTACTGTCTGGTATATCATCTCGATGCCATATGAACCTCCCTTTTTATACACCAAGGTCCTACTCGCTACATACTTTTTCTAATTATATAAAATTCTTTCTATAAATAACTAATACATATCAAGTAAGCAGTACTAACAAACAGTACTAACATTACACTAACAGGTACTAACTTAACACTAACAAATTAACTTGTACAGCAGTACTAACTACTATATAAATTTTTCTTGAATCAGTAAACCTCTTCAGCATGCATTAACTTCAAGCAGATTTTGTACTAGCAGTAGTAACTTTCCACTAACATCATAAATGTTTGTACCAACAGTAGTAACTACTTAGTATATTTTCTTTAAAGTCTCTAAGCAGTACTAACTCTAGCTGAGCAGCATTAACACAAACATGGCAGCAGTAATCCAAATAGCTCAAGATTACTTTTAATCCCAACCAGAAATAACCAGAGCTGCCATAACCTCCATAAGCAAAAGTTTTTATATAAATCCCCTTTAATATGAAACCATGACAATCGTGCAATGCAGGAAAAATACTAGATGTAAAATATATCAAGGCAAAATTATAACTAATAATAATTTATGAAAATGTATTATAATTACTACTCGTATACCTTATGGATTGTAATTATATCGTAGAGCAAGTAGAAATACTAGGATCACATACTGGTTATAGACCAGACCCAATATTCACCTGGTTTTTCTATAAACCATAGATTTGATACCAATTGTCACACCGCCAAACGGGCCCTGTAACGGAAACACGTGTCCGGGAGTCAATGATTTCATAATATACATCACACAAGATTACAAAAAACAACCTCTAAGGGTAACGTTTAGAAATCCAACATCGTAGCATTAAATGTAAAATAGTTAAAGTTTTACATAGGTTCATAGATAGTTATGTGAAGCGAATAAAAGTTTTAGAAATTGACCAATGATGTTAAACAGATAATAATAGTTTCTCAGAAAAATTGGTCCAATGCAAGCCGACCCCATATAGCAAATAAAGACATCCACAGCTAAGTACCTGAGAAAAACATGCTAAAACGTCAACATAAAGTTGGTGAATTCATAGGTTTGAATTTGATATAAGAATGGACCACAAATTTTGCAAAACGTATGTGACTATTATAACAGATACAATATCACATAAAAAGGTATTTACGTTGCACTAAACTCATGACACCAAGGCTAAATGTAATGGAAGCATGCATAATGCTTAATAAACTTGTCTTGACGGGTGCCAACATGGCGCTTCACCGTATCACTCGACATGGTATACGTCTGTTGATCCAGCAAGATCTACTTACCCAAACGGGGATGATTAGTCCCAATAGATCTATTTACAACACTCATACTCACTTACCAATCTAACTTATCATAAGTAACTAACGGTTCATGATAACTTGGGCATACAAGTTTCAATGCTACTTAGGCAACACGTAAACAAGATTGAAAAAACGTAAAGCATTTGTGTCCAATGTTTAAAAGAAAGCAACATTTCTCACCCCCAAAATGTAAACTACAAAGTAGTAAAAACATGGGGCTATGAACTCACCTTAAGCAAGTAGTGAGCAAGATATTCAACGAAGTGAATAACGATAACGAACAACTCTAACCGCGACCTAATTAATAGACGCGCTTTAGAAACGAGAAATAAATATGAAACATCAGATAATACGCTTGTAAGAAAAATAGACATCCATTAGTGGTTGCGCTTTAGTTTATATAGTAAAATGTGTCATTATGAAAGTATAAGGTTTATAGTTACGTTACGCCATGTTTTACGAAAAGTTTCTATTTTTGGAAAGTTCTAAATTTCGGGACGTTAATATCGTCCCATAATATTCGATGATTCCATTTACGTAGAATGCGATACTTAAACCTAAACGCCTAACTTCTAAGTCCATCTCGCTAATAAATATCAAAAGTTACTACTTTTAGAAGTTTATCGTTTTAGAAATCCCGACAATATATTTGTGACGTTTCTAAAGTTTCTACTTAATATTCTAGTGTCTATATATGTTTCGCCAATGTTTTAAAAGCTCAAATATGTCCGAAAGTGTCCGAAAACCTCTTTTTAATTTTGAATTAGTAACTTAATTACTTATTTTTCCAAAAAGTATTCCACAATTCATTTCGCCATAACTTGGCTGTTTTAAGTCCGCTTTTAGTGTTCGATATATGAAAATCTATCTATTTGAAACTACCTTCTTGCCTAATGAAAACATTTTTAAGTCGCCTAAAACCTCAAAATAAAATCGGATCAGCAAACATAGGTTTGTTCTACAAATGGCTCCAAAAATCCATATCCAACTTTCATAATAAGAGCATATACTAACGCTAACCCCGTTCGACAAACTAAAGAACCAACAAAACCACACTATTAATCTATTCAAGATCCATCATCTCTTTGTTGCAACCCACATTTTTACACTATCATCCTTTCCATATCAATTAATAAAATCCAGAACATATGAAAACTTTATTTGTTTATAAACCAACTAAGTTTTCCTTTTGACAAAACACAAACACTAAGGATATATATAAAACTTGAGCAAGAAAAGAAAGAGATAAAAGAAAGATCAAGAATATACTTACAATAAGAAGAGATATCAAGATGAAAATACAAGATCTAACTATGAACACCTTAGATCGTAAAATCCTAAAGTAAATCTTGCAAAACCTACTTGAATAAATCAAAACCCTAACTATAGATCTTGAACAAACCCTTGGAATCAAAGAATCAACACTTGCAACCACCTTAGATATGAACAAGAATCAACCTAAAATACTTGAATCTTGAAGGAAATTAAGAAAAATGAACCCTAAGAGGGTGTTTGTTTGGTGCCGTGAGCAAGGAATAGAGAAAGAGAGGAAAGAAATTTTTTATGAGGCTTGAAATGAGAAGTGACCTATAAGTGTTATAACATGGTATTTATAGGGACAAGGGTTTAGGGTTTAGAGATATCATATGAACCCATAGGCTATATGAAACTTGTCTTGTTTGGTGTCCTTATGGTTCGAACAACTAGAGACAAATGGGGTTTCAAGTCTTGATCACTAGCTAACTAAATTTAATCAAGAATCCATCTTTTAGAGTTAGTGGGATAGTGGTCCTCCCATGAGCTAGAAGACAAGCACATATCTCATGCATGGGAGCATGCTTTTAAAACATCACTATCTTTGCATGTGAGGCTTAAAAATTCAAATTAAAGGTAAAAGATGCTTCAAGGTTTTATTTTGAGCTTATGCGTCCCATTTAATCAAGTAGGGGGAGTGAATGAAATTTTTGACTTACAAACACGATACCTACAATAACTAGAGTTTAGACGAAAAGATTTCGGGTTTCCGGGTCTCTGTTTGACCTAAAACGCTAAAACCGTTCGACGTTCGCGAAAAACATATAAATCGCAAACGAAAGTGAACATGACCTACATAACACTTTAAAATGATAAAATAATGCATATAACACGTAGACTAATCCAAGTCCGACTTCGGAACGCGTCCGATAATGATTTTTAGTTTTACGCGGGATAACTTCCTGGATAATTGCCTGATTTAAACGTAACGTATAAAAGTCAAAAATAATGATGTGTGACAATTAAGGGATATCTGAAGCAACTAGAACGTCTTGGTATGTGCTCCCACAAGATCTTAGTGTTGGTTTAATCTTGAATGGCCTCACTAGTGATTTTGTTAGATTTGTAAGGAACTACAATATGCATAACATGGGGAAGATAATTGATGAAGTACATACTCTGCTTATTGAGTATGAGAAAGGTCTACCTAAAAAGACTGCTACACCATAAGTAATAGCGATTCAAGGTGGTAGAATCCATAAAGCCACTAAGAAATCGCTTAATGCTAAAGGGAAGGGTAAAGGGAAAGGCAAGGGAAAGGATAAAAGTTATATCCCTAAGCCTAAAAACCTTAAGCCTTCTGCTAAAGAGCACCCGGCAAAGGATGATGCCTGCCACCACTATAAGGAGGTAGGTCATGGAAAAGGAATTATTCGGTTTACCTTGTTGAGTTGGTTATGAAGAAGACGCAAGTTAGCAGTGCCAGTTCTTTAAGTATCTTTACTATATAATTATTTTCTTTCCCTAATAAATCTTGGGTGTATAACACAGGTTGTGGTACTCATATTTGTAACACAAAACATGGTCTTAGAGGAGTAAGAAAGCTGAAACAAGGTTCTTAGAGGTGTTGTTTCAGTTTCACGTTTGGTTGACAATGGTTTTATCCAATGTTTTAAGGATTATGGAATTTCAATTTCTAAGAATGATGTTATTTATATTAATGCTATTCCATATAATTGTATTTATGAAATTGATATGCTTAATCTTGTGCCAAATGTTAATTCTATTTATAATTTTAGCAATAAAAGATCCAAGCATAGCTTGGACTCTACTTATTTGTGGCGCAGTCGTCTTGCTCATATAAGCAAGAAACGTATTGAAAAGCTACAACATGATGGGCTTTTAAAGTCAATGGATGAAGAATCCTTTGATAAATGTGTGTCTTGTTTATCGGGCAAGATGACAAGGAAACCGTTTCCACATCATATAGAAAAGGGCAACAGATCTTCTTGGGCTAATACATACTGATGTGTGCGGTCCACTTAGACACGTGTAAAGACAAGGTGCTAGCTACTTCATTACCTTTACGGATGATTATAGTCATTATGGTTATGTTTATTTACTTAAACATAAACATGAAGTCTTTGAAACATGCAAGGTGTTTAAGAATGAAGTATAAAATCAACTCAAAAAGACTATAAAGGCACTTCAATCAGACCGAGGAGGTAAATATATTAGTCAAGAGTTTAAAGATTATCTAAAAGCTTATGGAATTGTTCAACAGCTTACACTTCCAAACACACCACAACACAATGGCGTGTCTGAAAGGAGGAATCGTACCTTGTTGGACATGGTTCGATCAATGATGAATCTTATAACTCTACCGTTATTCTTTTAGGATTATTGATACGGCTTTTTATAATATATAAAATATAATACTATGGAAAATTACCAATTTACTCTTGAGGACAAAGGTGAAAAGGAAACTCTTCAAAAAATATATAATATAATATAATACGTATCTTAACCGGGAAGTATGATTCCCCGGGTCGTTTTCCCTAACGATTTGTGAAATTGAAACTATGCTTGTTGTTCGGACAATGATTTGAATGGGAAACAATAGTTGATTTGATTATCTACTTTTAACAATTAAAATTAACCAGATCTAACTATTAAGCAAGAAAACAAACAACGGGAATTTAAATTTTAACTAAAAACGCAAAACGGGAACCTTAAACGGAAGCTACAAACCCTAAATTTATAAAATTAAACCTAAATCGAGTTTATGAATTTTTCTTTTTTTAAAGACTCTAATTGACTAAAAAGTAAGTTTAAAAAAAACTAGAACAAAAACGGAATTGAAATGAGCTTAAAAACACGAAAAATGAAAACGAAAACGAATCTCGTTCTTTAGAAAACGAAATTTTGCAATTTAAACCCTACGAAAGTAAAACTAATTTTCCTATGAACTTTAGGATAAAAGAAAATTTTCTAAAAAAGATTTATACTTTTTTGATTATTTTTCTATTTTTTATGATTTTTTAAAGTTTTTAATGAAAATAAATGATTAAAAATACTAAATTAACTCTAAAAATTCTAGAAAAATGACAGAAAATAGCTTGAACTGTCTAAATCCTAGGAAAAATAAGCCCGAGATTGAAGCTTATAAAATAAGCCACGAAATAAGCTTAACAGCTTATTGGGCTTATAAAGCCAAAATGAATATAAATGATTTATTGTGCAAGTAATGGTTGGATGAGCTATTGAAGCAAACTGGTAAGACGTGTGTATTGTGTGGGAGAGGTCGTGGGTTCGAGTCTAGCAACACCCTTTTTGCACCCGTTTTTTATTTTTCAAAACCAAAAGCTCAAACCTATAGATGACACTTTTTAAAGCACTTTTAATGAAGAAACTATAAGCTGAATCTCAAAGATAAGCTCTAAAAGAGCTTATGAAGGTGGCTGCAAGCTGACCTCAGAAAGTGGTGTTTTTAGAACCAAGAAGCTTAATTTCACTAATTTGCTTGCACAAACTTCAAATCAAGCTCAATTTTAAAAACAAAAGCTGTTCTAAGAAGCTTATGATGCCTAGTATCTAAATTTGAAAAGCTAATTAAACTAACAACATCATAAGCTAACTGAATTTAGAGATAAAAACATATTAAGCTAAAAAGCACAATAAGCTATTTCAGATTCTAAACTTTTGAAAACTTAATTACCTATCTATAAGCTAATAATCCAAATCATAAAAACAAGTACTATAAGCTAGAAATTCAAATTAAGAAGCTAACCCCTAGATACTACTGTTTTTGGCTTTTTGAGGATTTTTGATGAACTTTTAAAGCTGATTTACCTAAGAT
>BQNB010091149.1:0-26952 GCA_026074375.1 Tanacetum coccineum
AACATAACGCCCGATAACGCCATGTCACGTGAGCATAACGCTGGCCGGGGCGTTATGGTACCGTGGCCTAGGGATGGCAATAAAACCCATACCCGACGGGGACCCGATCCCCAAACCCGAATTGACTGGGGAATTCCCGAGTTGGCCGGGGATGAGGATGGGACGGGGAATCCCAGAATTATGAAACCGGGAATGGGGCGGGGATGGGGATAGCATAAATCTCCGACTCTGAACCCGACCCCGAACTTTTTAATGTACAAATACACATAAATTATTTATATATTAATACTACATGTACTTGTATATGTTTGTGTTAGTGAGCATTAACAAATAATATATTTAAAGTATATTTGTATGCATATGTGATATTTAATGACTCAAATATTTCAAAAATGTTAAGCATTAACTGCATATTATTCAACCAATATTTTTCCGAATACACACATTCGATCCACTTTATTTATATAAGATATGTGACGTTTTAGTATTTATGATGCTTTAAAATTGAATGACATTTTAATTATTCTAACTATGTACAACATATGCTTTTTAAGACACTGTGTAGGTCAATTCTTTATATTTTCGTTTATTTGTGTAAATTTGTGCTCAATTCATAAGGACGGAAAATCCCCGAATCCCCGTGGGGATCCCCGATATCGGGATGTAAAACGATTCCCTGATGAGGATGGGGGCGGGGATAGGGATGGGGTTGAGAAATGGGGATGGGAATGGTAAATATGATCCCCGAAATTTCCCGTCCCATTGCCATCACTACCGACACCGTGGCCTCTTAGATCCTCACACTTAAACTTTAGCACCTAACTGGCGCATTTACCCCTCAACTCTACTCATGTATCTACAACACCAAAAAGGCATTTTAGTCATTTCCCATAACTCTCACCCAAAACTTTTCACTCTGTTCTCAAGTTTAATTTTGAAGGGAAAAGAAAAGAAAAGAAATGAAACTTAAGCAAATTTGTGTTCTTGAGTTTTTTTAAGGAAGGAAAAGAAGGGAAATGAAAGGAAATTGTTGGCTAAAACTTTCCTCCCAAAAATGGGAGGAAATGGAAGGAAAGTAATATTTTGCATGTCAAAGACATAATTGTCTTTACTTTTTTAACTTGAAACCTCTCAAGCATGGGCATAATTGTAATTGAATCAACTTTTTTCCTTTTTTTTCTTTCAATTCAAGAACACAAATATTTTTATTAACTACTTAAAATTTTCTTTCCTTTAACTTTCTTTTCTTTTCTTTTACTTTCTTTTCTTGTGGTTTAAAACTCGAGAACGCATTATTCTCACCATTAACCCATTTCTCCCATATATATTCACAACACACTCCATCTCTAACCTCAGATTCAAACACCAACAAATACCTCTAGTCAAAGAAAAAAAAACCAAACATGAGAACAAGCAACCATCTGATAGGAGCACTAAACTTCCTCACATTCCTCCTCTCCATCCCCATACTCTCAGGTGGCATATGGCTAAGCACACGAGCCAACAACACAGATTGCATGAGCTTCCTACAATGGCCACTAATAGTCATAGGAGTATCCATCATGGTTGTCTCACTCGCGGGCATAGCTGGCGCGTGTTATAGGAACACTTTTTTAATGTACCTATACCTATGGGCCATGTTTATCATCATTGGTGTGTTGATTGGTTTTATTATATTTGCTTATGCTGTTACAGATAAAGGGTCGGGTCGGGCTGTGCTGAATAGGGTCTACCCGGATTATTATTTGGAAGATTATTCTGGGTGGTTAAAGGATCGGGTTTCGAGTGAGAGTTATTGGGGTAAGATTAGGTCGTGTGTGCATGATAGTAAAGCCTGTGCTAAAACGGGTCGGGTTGTTGGTGGGTATCCGGAGACTGCTGATATGTATTATTTAAGGAAGCTTAATCCTATTCAGGTTAGTGTTTTGTTTTTACATGTTTATATGAAGATGTTTTATTTGGTATCGCACTCAGGTTGGTAATGAATTGAGATCTTCTAAAGTTCATATAAACATCACCGATAAAGTTCTTTCATGATAAAAAAAAAGTTAGTTGTCATGTTTGTGAGAAAACTTTACCAGTCATGTTCATATAAACTTTAGAGAATGTCAATCCTTTGGTAATACAGTGCACTTGATATGATAAAAAGGGATTATAGAAATTTATTGAATAGTTTGCTATGATCAACCGATATGAATTAGGAAGCTAGTATTGTGTTTTTATTGTCATGAGCTAACATGTTTTGGTTATGAGTTGTGTAATTGCACTTGCTAGGACTAAATGATGAATCATGTTCTGTAAAGGTAAACCACTTTTGAAGTATATAAACACTTTAGGTTTCAAAAGTTCAACAAGAATATTCCACAATAATGCATTTTGGAACACAAGTAGTAATATTGTTGCAAATTATTTTACAAGAAAAAAGACAATATGAATACATGCTAACGTTTATCTTCTTAGACGTCTCGTGCAAGAAACTGGATTTCGTGAGAAATATTTGGAAAATGATAATGCTTACTATAAATATTGTTTTTTATATTTTATTTCAAATAATGAATTTCGTGGAAACTTGGTTTTGAGGAGTACTAGATACTACATCGACAACATGCAAATTTAAAATAAAAAGGTCGGTGTCATATTAAATTATTAATTAACCCGATTTGTGAGTTTAGTTTTCTTTTTCTTTTTTTTAGCTATGAGTTTTGTCAAGGTAAGATTTTTATGGTTGAAACTTGTACTATGATTTAAGAAAAATGATTTTTGCGTTTAATAATTATGCATATTTATGTACTTAATGATTTGATTAGTTGATTTAGAAAAATTATTAGTGAGAACTTGAAGAGAAAAAAATTTATTAGTGATGAGAGAAAAATTATGTAGGACATTTGGCAAAAAATGTACGGAGTAGTGCATATATATCAACACTCTTTATTAAATAGCATTACTCATGATTTAATATAAGTGGACCAAATATATAAATAGCATAGGAAATCTTATGATTCTTCTATTACATTAACTTTTCATTATTTAAATATAAAGTAACAAATGCTTATTCCATTTTGCGTTTACAAAGTAGCTTTTGAAAATTTAAATTGAGTTTTTGGTGGCAAATGCATAAAGACAAGTGTGCCACTTAGATGATGCCAATAGCCAAGTTGACCGTCAAACGTAACGTTTCTCTATCTTAAGAATGAATGGCAACAACTATTACACGATTAGTATTTCATTACTAACAATTTCTTTTGTTAAAAAAAGTAGTTTAGACTTTAGACATACGTTTTCTGTCTTTGGAATAATAAGACCACTCTCAATGGCTGCGTCGGTTTTGTGACACCGATGGCACCACCTCGTCGGTGGTGTGGCGGTTTGGGTTCGTCGATTTGAGTGTTTTGTGAGATATATTTGTGTATAAATGACACATAAAGAGACAAACCACTATTGGCAAGGGTGCATCAATATGTGTGTCAGTTTGGGAAATGTTGATGTTGTGCGTGACACAACTGACTCAGAAAAAGACGCGTCACTGTTGCGAATGGTCTAAAAACGTTGTTTTGGTCATTTATAAAAGGATGTTGGTTTAAATTTGCACATATCAATTTATCAATGTATGAAGTTTTAGTGTACAAATCACCTTCATTTATAAAAGGTTTCATATGTCTGCTGATCAATGAACATACGCTCTCTTGTCAGTCAGTATGATGTTCAATTGCATGGGTCAATGGTCAATAGCAAAACCTATATGCATAAAAAGTAACCTTTTCTAACTAAAAATTGTATATCAGAACAATTTGACCATTACTTGTCGAATTGTTTTTTTTTTATCCCATAGTTTGAATGTATGATAGATAAAAATGGAAAAATCCTTTGATATACTACAGTACTATTTTACTTCTTTATATACTGGTTTAATTTACAGTATTTATATTACGGTACAAATTAAACACTGTTATGGAGAAACACATTTGTTCTTTCAATGAATATAATACTCGTTGATATTTGTCAGCAACATTGTCTCGCATGCCTATGGGGTAATTCACATGCATATAGTTGAGCTTTATATATAAATGATAATTTTGGAAACATGCGCATAGGAGTAACCAATAACTAGTTCAATTCCTTTTTTAAAGCTTTTAAAACTAGTTTAGTTTAGTTGTTTATTGGTTCGGTTTGTGCTTGACTGTGTCTCATATCTCGTTCCAATGGGATCGAGTATTATTGGTTTGGTTTTTCGCCCTTGTTTCCAATATGCTCAGTTGATTCATAATCAAGTTTGTTGTTAAATGTACTTAGTCCTTTAGAGCTATTGTATTTTACCTAACAACCGTGGTGTGATGTACAAAAAATTAAACTAACGTGTCCTACTTTTTTTATAAGCAATCCAAACACTATTGTATCCTAAAGTTGTGTTTATGATAATGTGACAGTCCGGATGTTGTAAGCCACCGACAGAGTGTGGGTACATCTACGTGAACGAGACCATATGGAACCCAGTAAATGCTGCCGCTCTACCTAGCAATCTTGACTGCAATAGGTGGACTAATGACCAAGATCAATTATGCTACAACTGTGACTCGTGCAAAGCCGGGGTATTAGGGAGCTTAAAGAAGAGTTGGAGAAAGGTGTCGGTCATCAACATTGTTGTTCTAATCATTTTGGTCATAGCCTATGTTATTGCTTGTGCCGCCTTTAGGAACAACAAGAGGATGGACAACGATGAACCGTATGGTGCCACAAGAATGGAGAAGGCACGGCCGTCTCGGATACATTTCTAGTTAATTTGGTTGTTTGGATTTCAGAATATTATTGTTCATTTTGTAGGAAAATGATTTTTTTAAGGTTGGTTTGTTTTGTATTGGATTTTTGTTTTTTGCTTTGGATTTGTACATAAGTAGACTTGTTTTTTTATTTTTGAAGAAAAAATGTTTGATATGAATCTCTTACGAGGATTACACAGGATTGGGTAGGATCGGGTTGAACCACAACTGTGAGATTATACAAGGTCTGACATTTGATTATGATTAGACCAGATTGTATAATGACTAGGTGAATGTTTAAAGTTAACCAAAAGTTCACAGTTTTTCTTTTGAGGGATTAGTGGACTCAATTTTTTGGACTCCATTTATTAATTTCAAACTTTAGTAGAGCATAAGTTGTGATGCCATGTTACACGTCAATTTTTATGTTACAGCATAGCACTTTCTCACACACCATCAAAAATATCATATGCCATCACGCCCATCACATGCCATTTGGACTTCACTTTTTACTTTTATTTTTCATTTCTATAAATTAGCATAACTTTTCACTATTTAAAAATAAATATATAAATAACATAAAACATAAAATAAAGTTTAAAATATAAACTAATAATATTTATTTAAATTAAATGTATATTAGTTTTTTTTTCTTCTTTTATCAAAAAACTAAAATAATGTAAATAACCATTTCAACAAAAGTTAAAATGTGAAAAAATACAATACAACCGATACATCCAAAAACCAAGACAAAAATATAACTATATGGATATCGTAAGAGAGACCAACAATGATTTTCCCAAATGTGAAAATGATCAGCAAAACACATTACATAAGCGAATGCCCAAAGAGACAGCATCATCTTGATATTGCGAAAAAAATCTAGCTCATAAGAACCGGATTTGTAAAATTGTTTATACTATAACAAATAGAAAAGAAAAAATTTACCTTTACTTCCTCTTCCTTGCACATACACCACACACACAAGCACAAACACGCACCAAACACATAAATCATATAACACTAACCTACAAAATTTTAATTAAAAAACAAGAAATCACCACCTCTCGCCATAGCGCACGCCACTGTAGTGGCGTCCTTGATCACATTTTCCTTTTGGCGTGTGAGGCGGTGTGGTGACGAGCCAATGACACACGCAAAAGGTCAATGGCGAGGCCTTGCTTAATACCATCCCCGATGCTCTAAGCCTCAATGAAAACTTTTAAGAGAGATTATTTAAGGCCAAAACACATATTAGTACTCTGAACTTGGCAAAATGAATCATCTAGTACCCTGAACTTTTAAGGGTGCAGAATGGTAACCTGAAGTTGACAAAATGGAATTTCTACTACCCTATACTAATAAACTCAACAATTAATAATTATTTTTTTCTAAAAATCATTTTAATATAATATTTTGTAATAAATATTTTATAGTAAAACTTTTAGCTAGGCAAATATATTTTTTTCCTAAAATTTAAGATATTTTTTATCTTTTAAAAATTAATATAGTATTTTAATTATTTATTTAGAATAAAAAGAATGTATATGTAACATTGATTTTTAAAATATTTCTAGCGCGCTATTTTTAATATATTTTTCTATTATATTATTAAATATTTGTTTCAAATAATATTGAGATCAACTAATAAATAACTATATAGGAGTTTTGTAATTTTCAATTTATATATGCATAAGAAAAAATAAATAATTAAATTGTTCTTGTCTTGAAATTATTTGAAATGAACACTTAAGTATATAATACAAATATCTATGTATCAAAAGTAGTGCGGCAATTCACTTTCTATAAAGTATTATTCCATAAATAAATTTCTGTATTATATACTGAAGTGTTCAATTTAAGTAATTTTAAAACAATAACAATTTGACAATTTAGTTCTTTATATGCATATTTAAATTTAAAATTACAAAATTCCAATATAGCTAGTTATAAGTTGATCTAAAAATTATTTGAAACAAAAATTTAATTATATTATACGAAGATATATTAAAAGTAATGCGCTAAAAATATTTTAGAAATCAATGCTACATATACATTCTTTTTATTCTAAATAATCAACTAAAATACTATATTAATTTTTAAAAGATAAAAAATAATTAAACTTTAGAAAAAAAATATATTTGGCTAGCTAAAAGTTTTACTATAAATTATCTATTACAAAATACTCTACTAAAATGCTTTTTAGAAATAAAAAAATAATTAATTGTTGAGTTTATTAGCATATGGTAGTAGAAATTCTATTTTGTTAAGTTCAGGGTATCATTCTGCACCTTTAAAAGTTTAGGGTACTAAATGATCCACTTTGACAAGTTCAAAGTACTAATATGTGTTTTGGCCATTATTTAAATACCAAAAAGTGTGTATACCAAGACGCAAATGTCAGGCACTCATTTTCTATTAAGAAAAAATGAAGAGATTGGTTAATATTATTTTTCAATAAAAATGAAATTACACTAATGTGTTTATAATTTACATATCTAATTAACCGTTAATCATTAGAAAAAACAAATTATATCATGGCGACAAACATTTCATTATCTTTCGATAGATAGGCAATTTCATGTACTTTTGAGGAATTTTTTTTGTTTGTTTAGCATTTTCTTTCAGTATTGATATTCACATGTCACATATTATTTAACACTAAGCTCAAAAGTTAGAACACTAAACAACTATACTAAAATAGGCATAAGTATTTGTGTATAAATCAAATATTTTCTCATTTTTTGCAATGAAATACACACATTCATGATTTTTCAACAATACATCACGCATTGTATTTGAAGTCTAAATTACAACAAATTTTTTTTTGAACGGCGATTTATTAAAACACTAGCAAGGAGCTAGATCAAACAAGAACAATATAAGGGTTCTTAAGCCAATCGTCCCACTTGAACGACGCTTTACATCTGAATTTACACCAATAAAAAGAACTAGAAACTAAATTATCAAATATCAACGCTTTTTCAGGGATCTTCTTATCAAACAGAAGCTTGTTGCGAAAGTTTCACATATACCACCACAAACCATAGTATACACCCTCAAGAACGCCTTTGAGTTTGGATTGAATCTGAATAGAAACCAACCAAACTTGTCATTCCTCGTAAGAATTTACATCCGAATAGTCGATATTCCACCAAGAAGATATCTTACGCATAATCTGTCTCACTACAACGCATTGAAAGAAAATATGGTTTGTCGATTCCACACCGGCATTACAAATGGGACAAACAATCGAATCAATATCCATTCCACGACGAGAGATATTAAAACGCGTTGGGAGCGCGTTAGATTTGACTTTCCAAGCTATGATATTCACCTTGATTGGCACGGATTTAACCCACCTAGTCGGCAAACTAACATCCTGAAACCGATTCCCATCAATCTCCTTTTGAATTGAAGCCACCGAAAAGACCCCATCACTTTCTAACGTCCAAACGTAACGATCTTCGCAAGGCACGAGAGTAGTCATCCGAGAAATCTCAGCCAAAGAGTTAAGTTGCATCTCTTCAATTCCACTTCTTGCTTTTCTTCGAAATGAGTTATCTAAACTTGACGCATTCAATTTCGAACTAACAGTAGCATTCTTATTCAACTCAAGAGCGAACATACGTGGGAACAACCCAGAACCGCGTAATAAAAAGTTTGCCATTGATGATTTTAGGTATGTTCAATTTCATGCAAGGTTTTATAGGTTTTCGAAGTTTTGTATTGAATAGGTGGAAAATGGATATTATGCCCTGTTTGTGGATACTACGAACGAAAGATCTAGAGTAATTTATTCTCATTGAGTTTTGTTATTATTATGTACGATTTTGTTTTATTAGTTAATTGGATCTTTGTATTGTTTTATTTTCTAATAATCAATCTATGAAATTATGTTTTTATGATTTATTTTGTATCTCTGATTTATTTGTATCTTAATAAAGTTTTATCTCTTGGTTGTTGTTTACTATTTGATGTAGTTTTAAAATAACTTAGTACATATATTAGCAATAACTCTAATACATGTGTTATATTAATTTAGTATCAGACTTTTTATCGACTTTACTCATTCAAATCTTCTCAAATTAATATTATATGATAAGCATCTGGATAAAGTAACGGATAAAAAGTGCATTAATTTTTAATTAAAAATAAATAAATGTGTACGTGAAAAAGTCTGTTGTTTTTGTTAGAAAAGGCAGTTGTGGAGTCTGGCTTGTTGAATTGATGTGGTGTGATGGAAGTCATTTCGTTTCTGATGGAAGTTATTGATGTTTAGGCGAAGTGTGCAAGTGTCTTATTGGATTTGGAAATTGGAAGTAAAATAATGAATTTATTTTATATGTTTGTCTATATGTTTAGGTGGAGTGTGCCAGTGTCTTATTGTAGTCAAATTATTTTGTAAGATTTATGTGTGTTTAGTGTTGTTCCTTTAAAATAATAGGGCTCTTTTTGGTTGTCTGTTATTGTGTATAATGTTTTTGTTTTTAATGTAAGAACGTCTATGGAAATTATAAAGTGATGGTTTTTATGTGTTCATAAGAATCTGATGTATCATATAAAATTTTCAAATAAATATATGATTAGAAACGCTGTTGCAAGTTTAATAGATTCCAAATTTGTTAATTTATTTAATAAATATATTTGTTTGTTGTATTTTACATTCACTTTGTAGTTGGGAATCGGTAATGTATTACGTATTAATTTAAAAGTTTATCAGCATCACATGTTATAATCAGTATGATCCTATGGATTTATAATATTAGCACTATATTCAGTAACACTTTAAAATACAATATTTCTTTCAGTTTCAACGACTATCAGAGAGTAATATTGTTTCTTATGGAAGTTATTGGTGTTTATGCGGAGTGTGTGATGTGACTTGGAAATTGGAATGAAAATAAAAATATGTAGTAAAAATATAATTTAATTGTTTAAAAAAACACAAACACGATTATCAAGTATTATCTATTGTAGTTATGCCAACAGTATTTATGGAAATGATCAAATGTGATTTTAGATTTACTATTAAATAAATTGCGATCGATTGCCGATGGTAAAATATCGTGGTTAGGATAAAAGTAAACGATAAACTAAATTTTATTATAAATAAATAAATAAATGTGTACGTGAAAAGTTGTGTAGAAGGCAGTTGCGAACTGTTTGATATGTGATGGGTCATTTCATTTCTGATGGAAGTTATTGATGTTTAGGTGGTGTGTGCAAGTGTCTGATTTGACTTGGAAATAGGAAATAGAATAATTATGTTACTGGATATGTTTGTCTATATTTCTTTCAGTATATACTTCTTTTGCGAATAATAATTTTGTTACACATTGTTGTGTCAAAATTATTTTGTAAAATTTATGCGAGTTTAGTGTTGTTCCTTCAAATAGTAGTTTTTTGTGTCCTATGTATTAGGCTTAGGTTTCGTTGTTAGTTTACTTAATTGTTTGTGTGGATCTTCAGATTAGAATATTTTTGGATCTGGTATATCCGGCTTGAGTTTCGGCGTTTGGAATTATCTTTTACGATTGTAAAATGATATTGTATTTGGTGATATGTTGGCCCATTGGACTGTGGCCAAGCGGATTCCACTAAGTTCTTATTTTTTTCCTATAAATAGGGTCGAAAGGAAATATTAGTTAAACACATAACATTTTTTGTTAACTATAAATAAAAATCAATCATTTTTGCGGTCTTTAATGACTCATTGTTTGGCTATTATTGAGGTGTGTATACCCCAGGCTTCTTTTGATCCTGTAGTAGTATTCGTAACTCATTTTCAATTAGAGGTTTTGGAGGTTTCCGAATCTTATGTTCTTAAACTTTTTAGAAATTTAAATGTTACACCGAATACCCATGGTGATTTTTATCACCTTGGAAAGATACTTAAATGTCACCCAGAATATATGGCACCGGTTGATAGGTCAAAAGTTCTTTGAGTTCCGTATCCCGGTATGTATCTTTAGTTTTTGTAGGTTTGTGTTGTTTTACTGTTTCATAAAGTTTGTTAATTTTTATAAGTTATTTTGTTTTTAGGTTGCAAAGGTAGTAATTTCTGCGTTTTTTGGGAGAAATCAATACTGTCTGTTGAGAGTTGATGGCTAAAACTTGGCTGGTTGGTTTATAATAGATATTTGATAAGGGATATCTTATAGTAATTTATTCTCACTATTTTGTATTACTAATGGTAGATCCACAAGTATAAAAAAAATAATTACATAATTGATGATATTTTTCTCTATCATCATTTTTGTTTATCAGTTATGTCCCTACAAAGGATTACATGTGTATCCGTGGTTATTTTTATTAAACTATTTGTGATAGTATTACTCCTTGAGAATAAATTACTCCTGATCAGTGGCGTAACTACGTTACGGCCGGAGAAATATCTTTTTGCCCATATATTCAAATATTGATCTTTCTTCTTCTGAGACTTAAATGTTCAACCAACAAGCCAAAGGAGGGTAATGTTACAATGTTATAGTATATTGACAAAATTCGATTTTATGCAAACGCTTATATGCATTCATATATTTCTTATTATCGAACTCTTGCGTTCTACCAACAATCCAAACGCAAACAACGCGACATTGTTATATTATTTGATAATTTTATTTCATGCAAATGTTTATTGCATTCATATTTTAATATTCTTTTTCTTCAATGGATACATGTTTTTTATTTGAGTTTTGTACTTAATTGATCATTGATCAAAGTTTGAATTCATGTTATAGTTTATGAATGATTCCATTTTTTATTAATAAAAACACATGAAATATCCAATGTAATTTATTCTTATCTTATTTGAGGAATTTGTGTTTGTTATTGTCATCTTTACTTTTTATTAAATATTACTCTAATTTTTAGTTGTATTTAAAATTTATAAGTTTAAACTAACTTCTCAAAAATATAGTGGCTCTATTTTTAAAATTGTATTATTTCAATTTTTATGGGTCATATGGTTTCGAAATGTAATTGGAAGTTTCATGTGCATTAGTCATAGTCTTGAAAACGTATCAGTATTGCATATAATTCTATGATGTGGATCAGCGACTTAGGGCTTGTTTGTTTAGTTTTTCTATTAAGTACTATAAAATTAAAGTGATTGTATAGATATATGTTGTCTGTTTGTACATGAATAAATGGTTGTTTGTTTTGTGTGCTAAATAAAGTGTCTGAATAGAGGAAATTATTGTTATACCCTTTTATATAAAATATGTGTTGAATAAAGAATTAATTGGATAAAAGTAGTGAAAGGGTATATATGTAAAGGTAGAATAAAAATGATGACTTAATTCAAAGACCCTCACCCTCATGGCTTATTCTAAGAGGTCATCTATTTATTTTAAGCACCAAACAAACTCTAAACTAATGACTTAATAAATTTACCTATTTATGAATTAAGACCCTTTAAGTCATTATCAAACACCACCTTAATCATACAATTTATGAAATAGTATATGATCACATGGTTTTACAATTTTTTTATAAAATGTAATTTTTAAAGGAAATTATTTATACGATATAATATGATTAAAATGTTTTTTTTCAAATATAATGTATTAGCGTGTATTTTCAAATATATTTTGATTGTTAGTAGTATTTGATTTGACAACTGATGCATTGAAATGTGAAGAATAATGATGCTATTTTTGGTTTACAGGAAGGAACTTATTAAATAAATAAATAAATTTGCGCGTGAAAGGTCGTGTACAAGTCGGTTTTGGACTGTTTGATATGTGACAGAAGATACTGAAGTTGGAGTGTGCAAGTTATTCGTATTGTAGATTAGTGGGGTGGTTTTAATGCTATAATTTAGCATCATTGGGTAGTTTACTTATGTGTTGTATACTGTATTATTAATAAATACTACGTATAATCATCATTTATGTTTAAATAATAACAATATGATTCATCTGAATCAATTAGTGGCTTTACAAAAGGCAGTAGATGTTGATGATACAATTGATTTGCAAAATTTTGATTTCCAAAATGTTGATTTTTTCGATGAGTTCGTGTCTGATTTGTCACCAATTTACATGAATACACTCGAAGTGAGTCCGTTAGATGATTTGTCAAATGAGGTTAATGATAATGTTTACTATCTTAAATGTTACGTCAATTTTACATTTATTTTTTGGGTTGAAAATGGTGAAGTATATGTTAATTTGTTATTTATAAAATAATTCATACATTTTATTGCAAATTGGTAAAACCATAAATGTGGTTGACCTAACTTCGGAAGAAAAAGATATTACAAACAAGGTTAGTAAATATTGCATATTTTAATTGATATTCCAAATTTATATGTGTCGCTAATTATGATACTTGATTTGTTATTTATAACTGTTTATAATATGATTATGAATTAATTTTTATTTGAAGGGTAAAACTAAAGATGTCTCAAATATAGCAAAAGTTAATGAAGGTATGTATTTTAAATTTTAAAATGTTTAATTTTGACTACAAAGAACGCGAGTGACGTGTTTTAGTTTTCAGGGTTGAAGTCAACTGAATCCAGTTATGTGTTGTCATCAACTGATCGTTCCAAATTATGGATATCACTGATTAGCAAAGAGATTGATTCATTACAAAATATGATGAATATATCACGAGAATTATCAGATCAGGATCCTAAAATGGCTGAAAGTTTCATAAATGTGGTTCGTAAGAAGATGAAATATACTGTTGCATTGCTGGATACGGTGGATAAATGTTTTAAAAATTAGATTACTGATGATGTATGCTGTTATGATCACTTTTATATGTAATTTCAAATTTAATTATCGTTTTAGAAATGTTTTATTCTGGCATTATACGTATTAATGTTTGATAAAGAATGACATACTTTTAATTTGTAAGTACTTCTTAAAGTTATAACTGCTGCTGGTCGTGTTTGGTCTACAATTTTCGTGAACATATAATCTATGTATAATTGGGCAATTCAAGTGATTAAGTCTACATGCCTTCATACATTTTAAATAAAATGTTAACCTCATATTAGTTGGCTCTCAGTAGAGTTGGAAATCCAGGTGATTAACAAAAATGTTGAGGAATATAAACATATTTGAATTTTTCAGTAATACTATAAATCCTGTAATCTTAAATAGTTAAAAGAACAAATTATATTTTTTTTAAAGGCAACAGTTTATTAAGACTACAACAAAAGAAAGGATACAAAACAAGGCATTTCTCCTAATTTAACAAGTTAAAAGAAAGAAATACAACAAAAGAACCAAAATACAAAGACTGTCACAAGACCTCAATAAGCCAAGGCCCAAACAAAAACTAGACCACTTAAAAAACTAGCCAACTAATACTGACACAAACCAAACCACATCCTAATTAAAGTGTGAATGTTCTATTAAAAAATCATAACCGTTTACTTAGACTACGTCATTACGGAACCACGTTTTAGATAATCGCTAAAATGAATTTATATATATATATATATATATATAATCTTAAGGATATTTCATTAAATTATAAATTTTTATCACATCTGTATACTCTCATATATAAGCCAAAATGAAAACACCAATAACTTTTATCAGTCAATTAACTCCAGAATTAATTCCTTGCATCATTAAGGTAAAAGTCTTAAGGAGGTGGTGTTATAGGGAACCGTCTATGGCAGTAACTCATCGACATTTTGAGATGATTGTATTAGATGAGAAGGTTTGTTTTTTACTTATTTTTTGTATGTCATATTTTTTTATTTATATACTTATATGTTGTTTTAAAGTTTCGTTTATCATATAACTGTTATTTTACAGGGCGACAAGATTCATGTTATTGTAAGGAATGGTCGATTATCATATCTCAATCAGTATTTCAGAGAGGACATGGTTGTTCTTATGCGTAATTTTAATGTTATTCCCAATACGGAATCTTACAAATTCACAAATCATCCATACAAAATAAGTTTTGATAGATTCTCATTTGCACGTCGGTCAAATACATTTAATGGTGATGTTAATAACACTGGATTTGAAGTGACCAAGTTTTGTGTTATAAGATCATTGAATTTAGACACTGATTTACCTATTGGTATGTGCTACAACTCTACAAGATATATTATTATGTGTGCTATCGATTTTATTAATTCACGAATTGACATATATTTAATAACGTTAATGGTATGTGTGTTCCAGATGTTACAGGAGAAGTAATTAGTTGGGAGTATGAACTTAGAGAGTACGAAGTATATGGAAGTAAAGTAAAGGTGTTACCTATCAAACTTAAGGATGCAGTGTATGTCGTTGATCTTAAATGTATGTATACGAATATATAAACTTGCGTGTATTCTTAAACTGGTCATTTTTATTTTTGTACATTTCAGCGGGATCCAAATTACATGTTTAGTATTTCATATATTAGCAGAAAAGATGCTTGATTACATTATATCTTATGAGGTTAAGGATAAGTTTTTGGTGAATGTAGAGAATGCTAGAGTTTTTGATGATGGAAAAGGTACATGTTTATGTATGATTCTGAATAATGTTATTTATTTGTAAGGAAATTATTGTTGTGTAAAATGAATTTAATAATTGTTAAATTAAAATTCGCAGATCCTCCTATGATATATATTAACTATCAGACTGGAAGCAAGTTTGATATAGTTGACGGGATAACCAAAGATGTTGAAGGTAGTAGTTCTCAAACTTTATAAATTAATAATTGTATTATTAGTTTGATCTTTTCCAATTCTAATTCCTTGATTTATTTATATATAGGTGGATGTCAAGGATCAGAATGTGAAGATGATTATTATTTTCATAAATTTGTTAAATTTTACGTGTTAAAAAATCGGCCTTTGGTATGATTCAATATATTAAACATTATTCATGTTATATTTATTTATAAGCACTAAGTTTTTTTGTTGATTTATTTTAGTGTTTTTATTATTTATTGCAGACAGTTCCTTCAAAGTTTGTTGCCCGTCATCGTATGAACGAATTTAAAGTTGCAATATTACGATATGGAAATAAAGATTTTCCAATGGAACTACATCAAAATATTGTGAAATTATCTAAAGGGAAAAAACAAATGTATCTGACAATGGAAGGTGATTGGATAAAATTTATGAGAACAACTGGTTTTGACGCAACAAAAGTTATTACGTTTTATTTAGCCGTAGATATGTCAATTGGAAGAAATGCTTTAATGTTTTACGTATTTTGAAGTTGTAATCTTTGTTGTTTTACTAATTAATTAATGTTAATATTCAATTTGTTTTACACAAGAAAAAGAGAATCGAAAATTGATGAAGTTGAAATGTAGTAAGCATATCTCATTATGTGATTCTGAAGACAAACGAGAAGTAATGGAAGAAGATAAAGAAGCAGTTGTTCTAGATGTGAACTTCGTAAAAATAGCTGATACTGTCAAACCAGAAGTCGATGCTGATGTTAATGATGTTGTTCAATTAGATTAAATAAAATATATGAATAATGTTTCTGATATCTACAATAAAAGACGCGTTGGTGATAGATATGTAGTTGAAAGTAGCATTAGTGAACTTGGAACAGCAGATGTAAGTGTTGCATATTATGATTACTCATCAATATATAAATGTCCGAAAATATATGCATATTGTTGATGTTGGTATTCCTTTTTAAGGTTCGTCTTTATCTGGCTAAAGTACGCTGATATTGATGTTCACTATATTCCTTCATAAGGTTTATATTTTGCTGGCAAATGTATGCTGATACTGATATTCTATGTCAATGGTATTTATAATGTTTGTAATTAAAGTAGCATGTTATTGTTAATCGTAAGTCTGTGTTTAATGTTGTGTTCCTTTATTTATGCTTGTTTTTCAGTAAGTTATTTTTTCATGTTCTTGCCGCTATTTTTTTGTATGTTTTAGTACTTTTTTATAAATGAAAAATTATTCAGAATATGAGGTAAGTTCAATATGAGGAAAAGGATATAAGGTTATTGAATTTATTTCAACAAACTTCCAAAACATAGGCTGGTCTATATTTATATGATTCAAAATGTAGACGTAAATGATCTATGTATTAGGCTTAACTTTCGTTGTAAGTTGTAGTCATTGAGTAACATTTAGTTGTTTTTACAAAACAAATATTTTCTAATCTGGTATATCACACTTCATTTTTGGCGTTTGAACATATCTTTTTGACTTTAAATTCTATTTTATTGGCTGATTTGTTGGCTCATTAGGTTCTGGCCAAGCGGATTTCACTAATTTTCTATTTTTTTCTTATAAATAAGTGTGAAAAACGAAAAATGAGTTACACTTAACTTTTTTGTTAACCCAATAATTAAAGTCCCTAGAGTTTCATATAGCACCGTCACTGATTAATACAGTATTATAATTTTATGAACAGTTATGGCGGCAAAATGGTTAACGAATTGGAGGATTGTGAATCTGAGGTTCTAAAATATCTTCCAAATCCTGCCAGGGTGACCTTTGTTAGCTTTGTAAGAAACTAAAATGTTACACCAAAATTATGGTATTGTAAATCATCTTTATTTTCCTCTTTCATGGGAAATACTCCGTATTTATAACACCTCGTATTTTAGGTCATTGTATGACATTATGTAATTCATAATTTATTTTTAGGGTTTTACGCGTTTGCTCTTAAACCGTAAACTTTAAGTTAAATCGCGTAAACTGAAAATAATCATACAATGTAAACGGGCATTAAACGATTAAATGTTTGTATCAAGCAAGTGTTATATGATTATTATGAGGATAATTAATGACTTTGTTCATTTTATTTTTATCGGCTACGTAAAATGCTTACGTTTCATAATAAAATACGTTTAGGCATACCCGGAAGTTCTAAAACGTACAGTGGGTATGAGTCTAGGTGACTCACGGTTCGTATTACCATTAATGTATGTGGCAAATATGTATGAAACTATGGTTAACAAAGTAAATATGAGACTGTCTTCATTTGATGGTATGTGTGAAAAGAACAAAAATAGCTACATGAGGAAGAAGATAAGTGTAATAACACACACAGATTCATGTAAGTTTTTTTTTCTGTTTCGAATATTTATTTTTATTCTATCAGGGTTTCATTTAAAAATTAGGTTAACATAAAATTTAGGGATTTTTGATGTGGCTCGGGCTTAATCTCAATTTTGTTTTGCAAGAGGATGAGGAGGAGGGTACTTTAACGCATGTTGCTAATCTGGATTTAAGTTATGTCGGAAGATTTTGGTGTCCCACATACTCTTCACTCTAACAACGAAAAATTACAAGTAACCAATTGATGGGTTTTGTTATTGTATTCAAAAGGTTCTTTAGAAAGATGTAGATAATTGGTCTTTTGCTAATGCTTTTTGCCGTTTTCCGTTTCTATAGGTTGCTCTATGGATTGTGTCATAAATTAGCTTTTCGTGTTTTCAAACATTTGGTTGGAAAGGGCGTGAATTGTTTTTGGGATCGTAAACGTGGAGGGATTGATAACAATGAGGAGGTGAGCATTTGCTTAAAAAGTTAAAATATGTTATCTTTAGTTTATACTTAACCACTCGAGTATCCGCTTTGAACAGTGAGGGTACATCAATTTACCTACAGCTATTAGCTGGTCGTAGGAAGGAGTGTATTAAGGTTGGCCCGATTGTGAGTTTCAATCCTGAATTGTGGCTTGCTGATTCGTTGTCTAAGATTACCGAGAAGGTTCTTTTTATGTGATTGATGTTATGTCTTTGGTTTGTATATGCTTATGTTTTAGTAGCTAATTTTGTTCTTTTCATTAGCAGGATTGTAAAAAAGGTACTTTTTTGTGATACTATATTCTACGGAATCAGTCATATACTGAAGCTTCAAACAGTCTAGAATAAGCCGCATGAATGTTAGATTTTATCAGGTCTTCAAGTTCAGTTATGTGAGTGACCCATCTAATCGATTTTTAGGTATTTTGTATAGCTTTAAGATTAAATGATCTTCTTATTCAGTCTTAAAATTTACGAAACTATGTCGAGTCTGGAATTAAGTTTTCCCCTGCTTCCATTGCAGTTCATTGCCAACTCTGCGGACAAATTTTTGGAACACAAATAGAGAGGTACACATGTGGCGCCGGAACCCGCCGACTACCTGCCCCTGACTCTTTAATACCCAGGAATGTGTGTTAAATTGCATTTACTGCTAATGCCTGCCCCGACCCGTACACTCTCATTCTTCTGAATTTGTACACGTGTGTGATACGTGTTTCACTCATAACAAAACCCCTCCTTTTCTCTTTCAACACACACTTGTCTCAATCTTTTCTTCTTTCTCGCTCTAAAAATCTCTCTCTCTCTAAAAGCAGATCTTTAGTGAGCCAAAAATGTGGCAGCGGCAGAGGTAAAAAGTTGGGAGTGACGGGAAAAAAGATGAGATAGTAAACTTCATAAAGCTTCCAAGGTAAATTATATTTGCCGAATATGTGTCGCTTTGGGTTTTCAATCTTTTATATTATGTCAAATGGGTCTAGGGTATGATCACACCACTTTAGCCATTGGAGCGGACATTGGAGCCCTTGGAACTGCACTTATCTGTTACGTGATAGCAAAGTTATGGGTTTATGGCGGAAAAACACCATACAAAACAAGCTCTGTCACTAGGAAGACTGATTATGGAGAAGCTAAAGGACCTTGCACGAGAAACAAGTAAGTTAATTAACTTTGTGGCATTTATCACACCAATGCAATACCTTGTACATCCACTCATAGAGATCTATTTATTTGTATGTACAGGATGCGGCTGAAGATAATGAAGAATCAAAGAAGTTAAAGTCGGAAGTCGTTGATGAAAGTGAGCAGGTAATGTCAAGTTTCTTAATTAATATATGAAACCATGTGTTAAACATAATGAATATCAAATCAAGTTTACTCAACAGTCAAAACAAACAATTGTATGGTTCACTAACATGTTACGTCGTAAAGATCGCTTAGAGCACCGACTTAGAAAAGTTTCATAATTGATCTTTTTAGTTTGTTTAACACCCTTGCATAATGTAGTGATTACCATGCAAGGTATGATTTAGATTTAAAGAATATTTGGGTTTTCTTGATTCTTTTTATATTTAGGGGTTTTGTCTATAAGTGGCTACGTCGTTATTTGTAGTTTATCTGTGTAGGAATATGAGGATATGAAAGGAGGTGGTGAATATGAAGGAGGCAAGGGGTAAGTACGAACAACACACTCCCACACTACAAGCGGAAGAGGATCGGGAGCGTTACAACAACAAAAAGATTACCTTGAATTGAGGCGAACGTTGAAGGAACAAATTAAACGGAAGCAAAAAAAGGAACTGAATTCTGATTCGCGGGCAAAAAAGAGTAAATACTTGCTTATTAAATCATTTTTCATATAATAAGCATTTGCTTCCTTTTATTTGAATTTTCAACTTGCATGCTTTATTAGAGATTGATATATTAAAAAAACTAATTAGATATAAGAAATGGAAGCCTAAATACATTAGATAGAGTTCACGGTAGCTACCATTAACAAAAGACAACACATATTGCACGCTTTTATAAAAAAATTAATTACCATAGATGGGAATGTGTGATGACGTTGAAAGTAGAGGAGCACTGGATCAATTGACAAATCCTTTGATGTTGAGGTAGCAAATGCAACCTGTTTAGGTAGAAATTGACCCGCTGCCCTAGCTGAACCAATCCATAGAATTTGTTTTATAAAGGTTGTGGATTTTCTACGTTATTTAAGCTTTATCAATCATAGAAGGTAAGAGCATCACCCGATGGCAATGAGTAATGTGTTATGTTTACCTAAGTTGACCATCATGAAACTTTACAAACAATATCAATTCCCACATTATCCGTTAGCTAAGGTTTTTGTTGTTGTTGCAGCTATGTTGGACGCTGCTTCTGTGTTTCATATGTGTTTATATATTAGCGAAACAAAGTGTGTAATGAGACAATCTCAAAAAAGCTCAAACTTACCAGTGTCGCTTTTTGAGCAGGTCCATATTCTATTTTATTGACATGAGTACAAGTCACTGCTATATTAAAGGGGAAATTTAGACTGCACCATGAAGAGTGTTCCATCCCAGTTTTTACTTTTACAATTGTCTGATCTTTAATACCTTGCTTGCCTACATTTATTAATTATGATGTGACAAATCAATCTAATCATTTATTTCTAAAAATTTCAGAGGAGGTTGGGCGCTGGACCTGTAAAGGCGGATATGTGCTACAGATGAAAAGAAAGTGTACCTCGAAAGCCGAGTTCTGCATAGAGGCTGGGAGTGTTGGTAATGTTGCACGGTTGATTAACCACAATTTTGATCCAAACCTATTTGTTCAGTGCGTTGTAAGCTCGCACCACGATCTAAAGTTTGCGCTTGCTTCTGACAACATACCCCTAATGCAGGTGAATCTTTGTTGTTTTAAAGTGAATTATATCCATTCTTTTTTATACACTATTCTCATGCGAGTGTTACATGTGTATGTGAGATTGAGTTATACGTACAAAATAAAGCATGGTGGGGTTTCTTTGCGTATTGTGGGTACATCTTATGATGGCATATAACATATCCTGAACATCTTACATAGGATATTTGGTTTGGTTGTTTACCATTGTGGTGCCAACTAAAACCAATAAGGTTAGCCAACATTTTAAATGCATTATTTTGGAAATAACCCGCTGAACATAGTAAAACAAAATTAAGTTGGCTGACGTATATGTATACTATAGTGTAATCGACAATGTATAATGTACAACCATTTTTTTAGCTTCTGAAACTTGCAGCAGTGATGAGTGACATGGATAGCAATAATGTCACCATAAAGTTCACTAGATATCGGATTAGGAATTGTCTCTAAAAGCTAATTTTGACCCTGAGGTGTATGGGCAGCTGGGTGTTTTGAATCAATATTCAACAAAAAGATGGTTGAAAGAGTAATCGGAGGCGTTATCTCACTTGAGCAGGTACGCATCCTTTATATATCGTAGTAGCGGCACACTTCTATTGCGACCTTATTAGAATAAAAGATAGATTAACAAAGGAAGAATTATTAGCAGTGCTAATTTGAAGTCTCGTGTAGATATGCATATATGCTCTACAGCAGGAAAAAAGGTTCATATATTACCATGACTTCCTCTTTACATAAATAAGCAAAGTTAAAGAGATTAAAGATATAATTTGCCTATGAAAACTATTATGCCTTTTTCTATGAATGAGATCAAGATATAACAAAAAACAACGAAGTAGATTAACACTAGGTATCATTATTAATAAAGCTTAGTTGTGTTTAGGAATCCACACCTCCTAAGTTCTCTTATAATAAAATAATAAGCAACCTTTTTTAAGTAGTGGTTTCGGTTAACCGTTTTATTTTGTATTTTGAATAGTCATAAGCACCTTATACATGCTTAGATAAACCGCTACTAATCTCATATCACGTATGACACATCATCAAAATGTGCAAATGAGAACACTTTATGTAAGTACACGTACCAAATCGATAATTGTTTCGGTACACGTACCAAATCGATAAATTAGGCAAAGTTCGTTGGTATTCTACGGCTTTATCCCATTATTTAAACACGTCTGACATGTTTCATTAAAACTGCTTATTCTGTCCAATAGAAAATAAATTAAGTATGTGAAGTTGCGAAACAAAGATCCACTTAATAAGTGAACCAAAAAAGGGCTAAACTTTTATTTCCTCTTATTATGAAAGTCCTAAAAATGAGACGTTTCTTTGCTGCTTCGCTGGTAAGAAATGAACATGTCATTATATAGCCACTAAGACCAGTTAGCAACAATTTTACGTTCCAAACATATTTAACCTTTAAATTTTCTAAGAAAGTGGTATATTGATGGACGGAATGTGAGGCATTGGAACTAGCTTAACTGCATGAGTGTATAAAATCAACTTGAGGCTTTTATACTTTATTCTACACATTCGCTCAAAGATAGTTACTAAGATAGCAAAGGTACTTATGTTTTTGATAAAGTGTTTAATGTAAAGTGAAGTGAATAAAGAATGCTTAAATAGTTAAAAAGATTAGTTAAACATTAGTTAAACAACATAGGATGTTTTAAACACGGGTGTCGTATATGATATATTTACCCTTTAACTTTCCACTACCTATGGCTTCTCGTTGTCGACGTGACCACGTGTCCCACCTCTTTCTAGCCTTTATAAAATCTTGCCAAAGTGACCATTAAACCAGTGAAGGATAAAGGCTGAAATTGACGGCTACTTTGATGCGATATAAGGCTTTAATGGTCATATATGGACTAAGTCACTTTGGCAACCATATAAGCTTACTGAAATTAATGCGATTTCTTGAAACGGATTCTTCACGGCAAAAGTTCTAGCTTCATAAGTATTAGAAAAAGATAAACAAACATATTCTAATACACATTATCTAACATTTTTTTAGGAGTTATAGGTATACAATGGATACTTTTTGTATTTATTTTGGCAAGTTTTGTAAAATCAAAATTCGGGTACTGAACTCTTCAACATATATCAGAAGTACTGAAAATCCTTAGATAAGATAGTCAAACGAATACACAATCCCAAACACTTCTTAAATATGTTGTTTTAAAACAATTTGATATTGGATTAATTTGTTATATCTGCTTTAGATAACATGGAAGAGTCAAGACCGAGCGTTTCTAACAAGCTCCATCAACAGGCCGAAGTTTCTCACAGGAGTCTGCAAAGTCATACCAAGCATTCGGACACTTAGGCACTTTGCAAAGTCGTGCCAAGCATTCGAGTGAGAGGCATTGAAGAATACAAGGAGGAAAAGGAACTAGGCTTCAAGACCTGCACTAAACATTTAAAATTATATAGTATAAATCTACATGTTTTTATGTTTGTTAAAAAGATTGTTCGGTGTTTAGTAATTAGAGACAGTTACACCATAATTTCAGGCAATGTTCATGTTATTTTTGCTCGAATCATGGCGCATTCCAAATGATGGCCCCATCATCCTACTATCCTAAAGCTTTAATTATAGTGTATGTTTTACATTTCATGTTATTAGTCATGGCTACATAAACACCATATGCTCTTAGTTATTGGTTTTTATTGGTTCGGTTGTATTGAAAAGCTTGATTCATACAGTGTATACACCGTTTAGCCCGGTGCCCCGTAGTGAAGCGCGGGCTAAAAACCTTGGTATACTCATTCGATACTTTAAATATTTATTATTAACAAGTTTTTTATTGTTATTTTACAAAAGGTTAATAATTATAACATAATTAGGTAAAATAACATATTCAAATTATAATCATTCCATACTTCAAACAGAATACATAATTCATGAAGATTAAAAGTAACATATTGAATAAACATAAGACATAACGACTAATAATTATATCAATCAAACTCAATAATTATTAGATGCATTCCATAGATCACATATTCTTCATATGTTCACAGAAAATATGTTTCAGATTCAAATGTTCTGATATGTCTTTCATGATCTCCAACGGAAGTTCAAGGGTTTTCAATTCTTCTTGACGAACATTGATGAGGAAGGCTTTTGCTTTGCTACTCAGATCTGAGTCTTCTACTTTCTCAAGAGTCTCGATGATTGTCTGTCTTCCTTTTGAATTCTTAATGATTTCTTCAATGATGTTGGCGAGAGATGTTTGTATTTCCGTTTCCCTGTTGGCTTCATGCTTTACTTGATCGATCATCTTGAGTTTGAAATCAATGTTATTTGCCATTTGATTGTATTTGTAAAGAGTTCTTGTGTGTTCTTATTAGATTGTATTTGTAAAGATTATGATATGTTAGTGTATTATATAGAAACTATTAGGGTTATTGAAATGGGCCTTTTTTATAAATTATAATGAAATGGTCTGACATTTGGACCCATTATTTCTGTTTGGGCCGATATTCCATCAGCAAGTAAAACATCATAATCTGAATAAGATTCAAAATGAATGCTTCATAAACACAAATTTATATATTTACATCAGAAAATATATTTCCTATTTATGTATAATGGAGTATCAAAATTAGGGTGTCTTGGTATGGCTTTCTGACTTTCACACTCAAATCTGATGTTTGATAAGTGTATGTAGGCTCAAAGGATTGGGTAGACAATCAGTACATTATTCTATTGTTACATTTTTTTTAATAGAACTACTGTCCAAAAGATTCTAAATCGAATCCAAATCCAAATCTATATCCAAATCTCTTAACAAACTAAATGGACCCTTATAGTTTATATTGGAAGCCTACGTCAACAGCATCATCAAACTTTAAGCATGAGCCATAAACCTTTAAATTCTATTATCAGCAAGTACTTCAAAATGTTAATCATCAGCACCAGCAAGATATGGACATACTATTATGCATGAGCATCGTCATAACTAATCTATTTAACAAATGCAAATGTTCCAATACAATCTTATTCATTTGCAAATGTTATTTATGTATGATGATTTATATGCAAATGTTCCAGCACATTCTTATTTATGTCTCTTAGATTGTTAGGAATTTAGTTTTTGAAGTGACTACTCATATCTAACATTTATTGCTGTTCCATTAAGTACGAATATACAAATGTTGTTATAGAAAATCCCGCAAAGCGCAGGTTCCCTATTATATATTAAACGTGTTTTTTACTTCCATATTGAAGCATTTGTTTCTGATTTGCAATTCAAACTATATATTTGTGCATTATAATGCTGTTTCTGCTTAATGTAATTTTCATTTATGTATTTTATTTTGCCATGTATGTGGTCTTTGCAACTTTACTAAGTGTAAAGAAGTTGAAAAGTAAAAGTTTATAGTGTATTCATGATTTCGGTAATAAAATCACGTTTAACAATGAAATGGGCTAACATTTTGACCCATTATATTTCTTTGGGCCGAAAGTCTATCAGCAAGTAAAACATCAGAATATAAATATTTACATCAGAACAAAAATCATTAGCAGGAAAAGTAAGTTCACATTTTATGAACCAGACACCAATCTACGATTAAATGTTGATGACAGGCCGATGCAAGATGGGCTCAGGCCCAAAGTTATATACGACCATTTATTTATGTTAAATGCTATCAGTTTATTTGTATTCTCTTCAATTGTAGTAATAATGATGTAATTACTTTTCATGTTTTTGATTTTGTTATGACATAAATATTTATATTTTCGTTTATGAATCATTTAATTTGCTTATTATTCGGTTTCTGATGTGTTAGTTGCTGATGGATTTTCTGTCCAAACAGAAATAATGGGTCAAAATATCAGTCCATTCCATTGTATTAGTAAAAAAAGCCCAGTTCAATAACCCCTGTAACTAAATAATCTAAACCAATATTTTTGGACCAATACATTAGCAATTGCAAGTTTATAGTGTTTAACAATTATACTTTTTTCACAATTTCTCATTATAATGTCATGAAAATAAACATATAACAAATTTTGTATACTTTAAAGTTTGAAATCGATATAAAATGTCATAATGTAACATCCCGCCGCGAAGCGCGGGTTCCCTGGTAGTAAGATATCGTGTGGTGATAACGTCATCGATATGAAAACAATCGAAACTGAAAAGGAGGGATCGTTTGCAATGGACGTGATAAAAGAAATGGCTATCGGAGTGGCTATCGAAGCCGGTATCTTTGTGTTCGATATGGCTAAGGAAGTAGTGTTACGAATCCAAAAAAGGATCGGTCACTCCATGTATTTTACGTTTCTAGCTCGTAGTCCATTAAGTATTGTTTAGTAAGCTAACCGGGCCAAAGATAAGGAAAAGCCTATGGAAAGCCCTTGATGGCCCATCCATAGCCGGCCAAGGTTAGTATTTATACACCTCTCCATGCCTTGGAGAGGTGGTTGGTTGGTTGGTTGTATTTTTCACATAGTAATGCATTTTCTTTCTCTTACTTTCTCCCACTAAAATACATCTTTCCTTCCTACTTTCTCTCACTAGTTCTTGTTGTTAAAGATTACTCATATTCTTCAATTGGTATCAGAGCCATGGAGTGGTGCGTTTAGTTTTTGTGTTTATTTTTGGTTTGTTTTTGTTTACTCGTCCGTACGTCCTTCTCTTTATTTATTTTTTTGATTTCGAAGCCCTTGTGTACACTAAAAGATCATTTACCTTGGTAAATTTGATCTAGTATCTTTAGGATATAGGTATACAAGCTTTGAATCTAGAAAAATATTATTTTTGGTCATTTTTGTGTTCGAAAACTTTAGAAAGAACAAAATCTTTATTTT
>BQNB010091150.1:0-18134 GCA_026074375.1 Tanacetum coccineum
AATTTGCTTGGCCACAAACACGACTTATAATTTTTCAAAGGTAATTTTTGATGCCATGATTAAGAATCTGGAAAACCCACACGAGTTTTTGATGTACCCAAGATTTATCCAAATCTGTTTAAACAAGTAAAGGAGACTCCTTCAACCCCACACACGAACATATCCTACTCCTATCGTTACACAGAAAGTCTTTAGTAAAATGAAGAGGGTTTCAAGGGGTTATTCTAGAATAGATTTTTCTTTATCTTCTACTATGATCAGTGCACCTGAAATTTCTCCATCCAGAATAACATCTTCACCATCATTATCACCTCAACATACACCAGTCAGTACCCCATTAACCTCACAACCACCAAACACTCAACCCACACCTAATGCAAAGGAAGCTGTTCCAATGCCCCATGAATCACCTCTCCACGGTGTTCACTCACATGGACGTGATGAGGGTAGTTTATCACTTTCTGAATTGATCTATTTGAGACTGAACTCCCCCGTTGGTATACATGTACTTTTGGTAACCAAACGCACTTCATTTGAATAAACTATGTGGGTGTTTGGAAAAGCACCCGTTGGGGCAACTACTTATGATTATTGATTATCTCAAGGCTTCGGTGTCATGAGCTTAGGGCAATAATACTGTTTTCTATGATAATTGTATCTACATTGCAATTATTACTATTATGGGTGTATAACAACATAACCCACTGTTATGATGACTTGTATTCAACTATTTATCATAAACCTATGAATTTCACTCAACCATTGTGTTGATCTTTTTATCATGTTTATCTCAGGTAATTAAGCAACATATGGCATGGAGTGGCACAGACTTAAAGATGGCTAAACTGTTATTATTCAAACTTTATGTTTCTAGATTTTGGGACCTCTCTTCTTGTAAAACTCTAATGAATAAATGAATGATAACTAAATTTTACAAAAACGTCTCTTTACGAGTCATTTTCTATGATTATGACTGTTGTACTATGAAATAATACCCCAGATTAGCTTCCGCTGCTATATTTGTCAAAATAGGGGTGTTATATTTGGCAATAACAACAAAAATCTAACAGTTACTAATTCATATTTAGTAACTAGTTTACATATCCACTAGAAGTCTATAATATACTTAACTACTGTTATAAACAACTAGGAACAACAAGAAATTACATGGCCACTAGAATGTCTATTGTTAATCTACATCATACATCAATTAATTTGTTTGCTAAGAATGTAAAAGCAACAAATCAATTAATTAAATAATTTATAAGGTAAAGTAAAGAACTACTGAAATATAAACAATAGCTACTTACCATATAAAATTATAAATAGATTTCAATTATCAAACAATAGCAACTCACTGAGATTTGCCGATTTGGTATTAAGGAGATGAAACGAGCAAGCAAACTGCAAAAGGAAATTAGGTATGTAATTCTTTTATATTAATAAGTAATTTACTAATTTAGTATCTGTATGTTCGGACTTGGATATTGGGCTTTAATAAAACATGGGCTTATGCCGATTAATAAGTTAATATACTGAAAAAGAAGTCCAAAAATCGAGTTTTTTTTTATTTAATTAGGTTCGGATTCGGTATTAGATCAATTTTTTTTTTCCTTTTACGACGATAACGCGATCCTATGATCCTGACACGATCCTACTTGGGCTATGATCCCCTTACGATCTTGATCGTTTTTTGTGTGTGTGATCGTAGGTTCGTACGATCCTACGATCAAGATCGCGATCCTGACAACCTTGATATGCACTATCTAATTATGAGTCATTTATTGACGATAAATTATCACTATAAAATTCAGTTTCGGAAAGTACCTCATTAGACGCTTGAGCCTCAAGACAAGTTTCGTCTTTAGTCTTTTCTTCCTCATCTTCGCCGCTATCACTCCATGCTCTACCTCCCCCAATTAAAGATCCCTTGGGTTTTTGCTTCTTGGTGACTTTGGGCATTCTCCAATGAGGTGATTTGGATCTCCGCATCTAAAACATTTTCTTTCGCTTTTACTATTTTTGTCGTCTTTACTTCTTTGGAACGACTTTCTTTCATCACGTGGTTGTCTTACAAATATTCCTCGTCTTTTAAAAAATTTCTTGAAATCTCTGTGTACATCCGGGACTTAATTGACTTTAATGTTACCATGTCAACTTCCACGGGGAAGTAGTGTATACTACTTCACTTAGAATGGTTTGTGAAGTATTCTGCAAACGTGAGAAGAACAGTTGTTGATTTCTCGCATGCACCCCCGAACAAATATTCACCAAGCCCTAATGACAAGAAGCAGTGGTCGTTGGTGTGGTTTGACTTCTACAAAATTCCGTTGTGCACTTTGATGACAAGTAGAAGATTGTTCAAGCTACATCAATGTTTCAGAATCTGCTCAAGATAGGGATGTTGGTTTGGGGGAAGCTGATTCAGAAACTTTGCCAAAAAGGAGTCTATGAAGAAAGCTTTTCAAGACATGCTGCATGAATTGGGGGGAAGTTAATCCAACTCATGCATACTACAATGGTTCCTGTACAAGTAAAGACACAGAAGATCCAAGCTGGAGTACAAGTTTCAAGACAAGGAGTACCCAGAAGACATCTTCAGCTTTGGAAGCGCTTTGGAAGACTTTATTTGTGTTGTATTTGTAGAAACTATAAATAGATCATAAGCTAGTCAACTCATTCCTCTACTTCAATGGTACAAAGAGAGTTTGGCCTCATTTGCTGGTTTAAACACACTGAATCAGTATTTTCTCGTAGAAACTGTGCCAAAGAAAACAAAGTGACATTGTGGCTACTGTACCCGCTGACCCTGATGACGCCTAACCTATGGAATGCATACACTCAACCTATTGGAATAGAACAAGCTAACAAGATCACCTGGACTGAGTTGAAAAGGCTCTTAACAAATAAGTATTGTCCTCGAACTGAAGTCAGAGAAATGGAAGATGAATTTTACAATCTGACTGTAAAAGGAAATGATCTTAAAACTTACGTTAGAAAATTCCAAGAATTAGTAGTCTTATGCCCAAACATGGTACCAAACACCAAGAAACTTATGGAAGTTTTCATTAAAGGATTACCCAGAAGTATTGAAGGAAATGTTACCGCTTCTAAGCCTCAAACTTTGGAGGAACACTACTAACAACAACAACTACCCTAATAATCGCATCAGCAACTATCAAAACAACCATAACAACCGCAACAATGATTACCGCCAATAGTAGAATAAAAGACAGGAAACCTTTTGGTCTTATGCTGCCACCCCAACTAAAAACAGTAGGTATACTGGAAGCATTCCTTTGTGTAAGAAATGCACTTTACATCACACAGGACCTTACACTCTCAAGTGTCAGACTTACAACAGGGTGGGTCATCTGACCATAAACTGCAGAAATAATGGACCAGCCACTGGAAGCAATCAGCAACCAGTATCAGTAACTTGTCATGCCTGTGGGGAGAAAGGGCATTACAATTATCAGTGCTCAAAGATAAACAACAGTGCCCACGGAAGAGCATACTTGCTGAGGGATAAGAACGCTCATCGAGACCCGAACGTAGTCATGGGTACGTTCCTTTTAAACCAACAGCTAGCTCACATAGAATCAATGAAATGATTTGGATCGTGTTTTTCTTGTTTCGAAGCTTAACTTATTGAGTGAATTTATGAAACTTTCCTTTGATTTACGAAGTGATAAGGTTACGTATGGAAATATTTCTTTTATACTTTTGAAAAGTGATTTCCAATTTGGACATTTTTAGTCCCTTGAATTTATTTCGTAAGCTCTTTTGATCCCTACGTAAGTTATTCTTTTGAACTTGTCATTTCAGACTTCAAGTTTCTTTCATAAACCATTTGATCCTACGAAAAAATTGTTTTTGCTAACTTGGGCATTTTAAAACCTTAAGATTTTTCCGTAATCCATAATCACCCATACGAAAGTAAAAAAATCATTTTGCACTTTACGTCCTCAAAAGTACTTTCGTACACTTTTATTTAAAAAAATTCATAACTCCCCCTTGGAGTTATACCACTTTTTCTCAGCAAACCTGTTGGGATTCAGAGCTTTTACATTTAGTATTGTTAGTTAGTTAGTTAGTTAGTACTGCCAGTATACTTAGTACTGATAGATAAATAGTTAGTACTGTCAGTACATTGTTAGTACTGCCCAGTATATAGTTTGTACTGTTAGAGTATAGATTGTACCTGCTTAAGTGTATGCATGAGTTATAATTAGGAATAGATATGCATGATCACTTAACGCTTTTTGTAAGGATCATTGGGTTTTTCCTAGTTATATAAAGGAAAACCCTATAGTATTGTTTAGGAGATATCAATCAATTTACAATCAAGTGATATCAAGTTTTCATAGATAAATATTATATTTGTAACTAGGCAGTATTATTTGCAATTCAATCGATATTCAAAGTTGGTTTGCATTGTTCTTTAGTATTACAAGTTAGATTCCGCATAACTTGTAGTATTCATAATCATTGTTTCTCATATAGTTAGTTTGAATCTATTCAAGTTAACTAAGCCTTAACAAGCTAAGAAGATCTATTCATTAGGACTCACAAGTGGTATCAGAGCTTGTAGAGAAACTCTGAATAAGAAGAACTCATTCAGATCCAGATCTCTACCTACAATACAAGATGTCTGGTGAAGAACCTGCACCATAAATGGCACCAGTAGAATCTCCTCATGTGGTATCTTCTGTAAAACTACCTATTCTTAAGAAAGGTGAATACACCCTTTAGAGCATGAGGATGGAGCAGTACCTCACAAATACTGATTATGCATTGTGGCAAGTAATCATGAATGGTGATGAACCTATGCAAACAACAAAAGATGAAAATGGTGTTGAAACTGAAGTACCTCCAAAGACTGCTCAAGTACTATTACAAAGACAAAGAGAAAGAAAAGCTAAAATTATTTTACTTTTGGCTATTCCTGATGAATATCAACTGAGGTTTCATGGTATAAAGGATGCAAAAACTTTATGGGCTGCTATCAAGAGTAGATTTGGTGGTAATGTTGAATCTAAGAAGATGCAGAAGAATGTCTTGAAGCAACAATTTGAAAACTTTTCTGTATCTGACACAGAAGGCCTAGATAAAGCATATGATAGGTTTCAAAAACTTATCAGCCTACTAGAAGTTCATGGTGCAATTGTCTCAAATGAAGATGCAAATCAAAAATTCTTAAGAGCTCTACCTTTATCATGGAATAATGTTGCTTTAATTATGAGATCAAAACTGTAAGATGATTTGGATATAGATGATCTGTACAATAACCTCAAAGTGTTTGAAGTTGACATTAAAAGTTCATCTAGATCATCTTCAAACTCTCATAATGTGGCCTTTCTCTCTGTAAAAGACACTAACAGTATTAATGAAGTTAATACTGCTAATAGTATTTCTACTGCATCAGGCCATAATTCTCAGGGACAAGCTTCTTCATCAACATATACTGATGATCTAATGTTCTCATTTCTATTATAATCCGTCAAATAGTCCTCAACTGGGATGATGAAGAACCTACAGAAGATTGATATGATGCATTTGGAAGAATTGAACTTAAATGGAGTTGGCATGCTTTCTATAGGGTAAAGAGGTTCTATAAGAAGCTGGAAAAAGTTAATTTTTAATGGCAAAGAACCTGTAGTTTTTGACAAAACCAAAGGTATGAATGTTATAATGTAATAGAAGGGGCCATTTTTGCCAGGAATGTAGTAGCACAAGAAATCAGGAAACAGGCATGGAGATGAAAGGTATTATGAGCAGGGGGACCTCTCCAAAAGGACCTGTACCAGTAGAGACCTCTGAGGCATTGTTGTTCAGGACAATGCTTTGATTGTGGCAAGATGGGATTGGGATAAGATTGGAGTTATATAGTCAAGATGAACACTGATTTGCTCTTATGGCCTACACTTCAGGGATCTGACACAGAGTACAATCTTGTTCTAAAACTTTGTTAAACATATGAAAAACTACAATATAGTTGATGAATCAAGACATCTTAGTAAGGCTAATCTAGCATTGTTAGCTTATCAGTTAGGAATCTGTATAGCACAGTTAGTTTTTCATCAGTAAAAATGAAGCTGTCTATGAGGAAAAGATTGACAGTATTACGAGTTTGAAGTAACAGATAAAGGTAATGTGGTCCACTAGACTACAAATCAGTTAGAACAAACTTTAAAAGAAAAAGAAGATTTAAAAGCTAAACTATAATAATTTGAAACATCTTCTAAAAACTTAAATAAATTGATTAATAGTCAATTAAGTACTAAAGATAAAACTGGTCTGGGTTATGGAGATCAATTGAATGAAAGTGATAGTGAAGTAATAAATAGTGTCTTTGATAGTCGTTCAAGTGATGGTGATGACAATCAAACAAATGATAGGTTCAAAAAGGGTAATGAATATCATGCAGTTCCCCCTCCTCTTACTGGGAACTACATGCCTCCACTAGCTGACCTATCTTTTGCAGGATTGGATGATTCTGTTTATAGGCCTACAACAAATAAGACTAGTGCTAGTGTGTCTTAAGTTGAAACAAGTATCACCTCACCTAGCAATACTAGTGTAGAAATGCCTAGAGTTGAATCTGTTAGGACTAGTGGAGTTATCATTGAAGATTAGGTTAGTGATGACGATGAGGATTTTTTCAAGCGTAATGTTCCCAATAACAGTCAACTTGTTTTAAAAAATTAAGTTTACTAAGCTAGGATGAACCTGTTAAATTGATAAACAAGTTGTAAACATAAGATGGTTACTCAATCTCCTAAGGTAAGATAGAAAAAGATTAGAAATGGGAAATGACTCAAAAACTGGGGTTAGGATTTATGTCTACAAAGAAGCCTGTTTTGTTTGTGGCGTTACAGCCTCTAATAAACGACTGTGATTTTTATGAAAACGAATGGCTAAAAAGTCTGTTTTGCACGTATGGGAAATAGTACTAGTCAAAGGGAAATTAGACTAGTTTGGAACAACACTCAAAGAATAAATCATCAAAATAAATTTGTTCCAACTGTAGTATTAACTAGGTCTGGAAGAATACCCAGTTCGTAAGCTAATCAGTATGTTAATTACTCTACCCCTAAAAATAGTAGTGAATGTTTCAAAATCACAAAAAATACTATTTAAGTCACCTTCATCTATTAGAAGGCCTTTTTATAAATCAACAGTACTTAATACCAGGGTTTCAAAAGTAAATGTTAATACTATTAAAGTAAATGGTGTTAATACTGCGGGGCAAACAACAATTAGTATTGTTAAGGGAAATAGGGTCACTGCTGTTAAGGCCTCAGCAGGTTATGTTTGTGGACCTAAAATGACTGATTTAAACAATGGATCTAAAGACAATAGTGGATCATGTATTTCAAAAAGAGTAAATTATATTGATCCCACGGAGGACTAAGCAGTAGTGGCTTGGGTCCCCAAGAGAAACTGACTCTCTTATTTTTCAGCAGTAAAATCCACAACAAGCTTTTAAAAGTAAAAGGAATGTTGACAGTGGAAGCTCCAGGCATATGACAAGGACCAACTCCTTACTACTGACTACAAGAAATTGATGGAGGTTTTGTTGCCTTTGGTGGAAGTATAGAGGTGGAAACATAACAGGTATTGTGTAAGTAAGGAACTAATAAAATAGCCTTTGGAAGATGTGTTTTTATTGTGAATGGAATGAAGTTTAATCTTTTTCTGGTCTCACAAATTGTGTGACAATAAAAACGTTATTCTTTTCACTAAAAAAATTGAATTTCTTGTTTCTGTATCCTGACTTTAAGCTAATTGATGAAAGTCAAGTACTGCTTAGAGTCCCTAGGCAAAACAATATGTACAACTTTGATTTAAAGAATGTTGTTCCTTCTGGAGATTTAACTTGTTTATTTGCAAAAGCCATAATTAATAAGTCTAAGTTATGGCATAAGAGGCTGGGCCATGTGAATTTTAAAAATATGAATAAACTTGTGAAGGGAAACCTTGTGAAAGGTCTTCCTTCAAAGACTTTTGAAAATGACCATACATGTGTTGTTGTCCGGAAGGGAAAGCACACAAAGCTCTTTAGACCAAACATGTGAGCTCTATCAGCCAACCTTTATAGATGTTATATTGGATTATTTCCGGACAACATCTGTAGGAGTATCAACCATAAGACCTATTGCCTTGTAGTGACTGATGATTTAGTAGGTTTAGCTGGGTTTTCTTCTTAGCCACTAAGAGTGAAACTAGTGGGATTCTTAAGAAATTTATAACAGAAGTAGAAAACCAATTAAACCATAAGGTTAAACGTAAGCAGGTTGATAAAAAAAAATAAATTTTTTGGGACAGAATTCAAAAACAGAGAAATGGATGAATTCTGTGGGCAAAAAGGGATAAAAAGGGAATATAGTGTTGCCAGAACTCCACAACAAAATGAAGTTGCTGAGAGAAAGAATAGGACCCTGATTGAGGCAGCTAGGACTATGCTATCATACTCACTTCTACCTACAATATTTTAGGCTGAAGCAGTTAATACTGCTTGCTATGTCTTGAATAGGGTTCTAGTGACCAAGCCTCATAATAAAGACACCCTTTGAAACTTATTATTAGCGAGACCAAGCATAAGTTTTATGAGACTTTTGGATGTACTGTACTATCCTAAATACCTAGACCCTTTAGGCAAGTTGTGGGAAGGCTGAGGAAGGGTTTTTTGTTGGCGTACGCTGTTATATAGCAAGGCTTTCAAGGGATTTAAACACTAAAACCAGAAAAGTTAAAGAGAATTATGCATCGTTCAACTTCTGTGAAATAAACCAAATGTTGCAGGACAAGGACCTAACTGGCTTTTTGATATTGATTCCTTAACAAATTCTATGAATTATCAACCAGTTACTGCAGGGAATCAAACTAACAAAAAATTTTTTTTACAGGTCACAGACATAATGGCAATTTAGGTTTGAAGAAAAATGTTGATGCTGGACAAACTGAAGAAGAGAATGTGTCTACTCAATAATATATTGTGTTCCCATTATGGTCATCTATCTCTTCAAACTACAAGAGCTCAGATGACAAGGCTGAGGATGATACAACTGATGATGCTGCTGGTAAAAAGAATGTACAAGAACCAGCAAGTGAGTATGATCAAGCCTTGAAGAATGTTTCTTGTAAGGATGATGGATCAAGAGAAGGAGGGGGGGGGGGGGGGGGGGGGGGGGGGGTGGGGTGGGGGTGGGGGGGGGTGGGGGGGGGTGGGGGGGGGGGGGGGGGGGGGGTGGGGGGGGTACAAAGCACAGATGATGCTGTTAGAAAAGAGTTTGAAGCTCAGTGTGATAGCCATCTTCCTCGGGAGAATATTACTAGAGCTAGCAGTACTAACAGTTTTAATACTATTAGCACACTAGTTAATACTGCTAGTAGTACTTTTAGTCCTATTAGACCATCAAGTGGACCATCGTTTGTTCCTTTTGGTAGATCTTTTCCTATTGATGTTGCTAATCTTCCTCATGATCCTCTAATGCCTGAATTGGAAGATACTGCTGAAATTCGAAGTACTGGCATTTTTGGCAATGCCTTTGATGACTTGAAAACTCCATACTCCTTCTGTTGATACAAAGTGTGAGTATAGAGGCTGATTTCAACAACATGAAACCTTCCATTGTCAGTCCTATTCCTACAACTAGAGTACACTCTACTCATCCTAAAGCTCAGATTATTGGGGATCCAAAGTCAGCAGTACAAACAAGGGGCATGACAAAGAAGAATTCTAGAGAGCATGCTATGATTAGCTACATCTAAAAGCAGAGAAGGACAAATCACAAAGATTTCCAAAACTGCTTATTTGCTTGTTTCCTTTCTCAACATGAACCCACAAAGATATCTCAAGCCCTTGATGATGAAATTTGGGTTGAAGCTAATTGAAAAAGGAGCTGCTTCAGTTCAAGATTCAGAAGGTTTGGACACTAGTTGACTTACCTAGTGGCAAAAAGGCTATTGGTACAAAGTGGGTGTATAGAAATAAGAAGGATGAAAGGGGAATAGTTGTAAGGAACAAAGCCAGACTGGTAGCACAAGGGTATAAACAAGAAGAAGGCATTGATTATGATGAGGTTTTTGCTCCTGTTGCTAGGGTTGAAGCAATCAGGTTATTTTTTGCCTTTGCTTCATTTATGACTTGTCCTGTATACTAGATGGTTGTTAAGTGCTATTTCTATACAGCACTATTGAAAAGGATGTATATGTTGCCATCCTCCAGGTTTTGTGGATCAGAAATATTCCAGAAAAAGTCTACAAAGTAGAGAAAGCCTTATATGGTCTACACCAAGCTCCTAGAGCTTAGTATGAGACACACTCTACCTATCTGCTGGATAATGAATTTCACATGGGACAAATTGACAAGACTTTGTTTATCAAGAGACTTAAGGGTGATATTCTACTTGTTCAAGTATAGGTAGAGGACATCATCTTTGGTTCATCTAGAAGGTTATTATGTATAAGTCTTGAGCAGATAATGCTATAATAGGTTTTAGATATGTTCTATGGAGAACTTACTTTCTTTTTGGGTTTACAATTCAAGCAGAAAGAGGGTGGGATCTTCATTAGTCAGGATAAGTATGTTGGTTAAATCTTAAAGAAATTTGGCTTTTCTAGTATAAGGACAGCTAGTACTCCTATGGAAACTCACAAAGCTTTAACAAAAGATAAAGATGGTGAGGATGTTGATGTTCATTTATACAGGTCAATGATTGGGTCATTGATGTATCTTACATCCTCTAGACCAGATATTATGTTCTTAGTTTGTGCTTGCTCAAGATTTCAAGTTCAGCCAAAAGTTTCCTACTTGAATGCAGTAAAAAGAATCTTTAGAACTAAAGGTCAACCCAAATTAGGCCTTTGGTATCCTAAGGACTTTCCTCTTATTTTGGAAGCTTTTTCAAACAGTGACTATGCAGGTGCCAGCTTGGACAGGAAATCCACAACAGGAGGTTGTCAATTTCTTGGTTCAAGGTTAATCTCTTGGCAGTGTAAAAAGCAGACTGTGGTGGCTAACTCAACTACTAAAGCTGAATACATTGCTGCTTCTCACTGCTGTGGTCAAGTGCTTTGGATCCAAAATTAGATGTTGGATTATGGATTTAATTTTATGCAGACAAAGATTCATGTTGACAATGAGAGTGCTATTTGTGTTGTCAAGAATCCTGTCTATCATTCTAAAACAAAGCATATAGAGATCAGGCATCATTTCATTAGAGACTCTTATAAGAAGAGATTGATTGAGATGATCAAGATACATACATATCTTAATGTTGCAGATCTTCTCACTAAAGCCTGTGATGTAAGCAGATTTAATTTTCTGGTGGCAAGCATTGGTATGCTTAATTTGTAGCTACATTAGTTGAGGGGAGGTTTTAACAGTTCTTAACTTTATTCATGGGTTCTACATAAATATAGATCCTCATGAATTCTCAAATGTCTATCTAGTCTTTTCTATGTGTTGTTGCTTGATATAGGCATGTTGTTTGTATAATTATTGAAGACACAGTTAAACTGTTAAAGCAAAATATTAATACTGTAAGTATGATTGTTTTTTTCGTACTTGCTAGGCAAAAAAAGGTAGGGACACTAAGATACCTCAGTCTGGTGGTCCCCTTATAAAGTTTGGTGATGAGGCTGTCCATAAGGAGTTGGGTGACAGAATGGAAAGGGCTGCCACTACTGTTCTAGCTTTGAAGCAGAACAGGACAGTGGTAACAAAAACTAAGACCCAATCCATGGCAACACTTAATGAGCTAAGTTCTTAGGGAATTGGCTCAGGTAGTGGTCCTAGGTGCCAAGAAACCACATTGGGGATGTAGATGCTCAAACTAGGTTTGAGGCTGCATCTAAAAGTCTAATGACCCACCTCTCTCAAGAGTTAACACACTTGGAAGTGGGGAGGACAGTATGAAACTAAAAGAATTGATGGCACATTGTACAAAATGAGAGATTTTGGGTGTTGAGCATTAAAAGAAAAGAGAGAAGTTGTGAGGCCAAAACAGAAAGAGAGATGTGTGTTTAAAACAGGAAAGAGGTGGAATTGGTGAGCAAAAATAATGAGAGATATAGTGAGATGAAAAAACGAAAGAGAGTTTGTGAGAATCTATGTTATGATGGGAAATGCTTGTTGGAATAGCATTGTGTTATATGCTAGGCAATAAACTTAATCCTGCTAGTATTAAGTTAGTACTGCCAGGCATATCTTTATACTGCTGGGTGATGTTAATACGGCTAGGCTTAATGTTAGTACTGTTAGGCTAAAATTAGTACTGCTACATTACCGTTAGTACTGTTTGAGGCATAACATAATTTCCTTATTTTAATATAGCCATTGAGATATTTCCGCCAACAACATAGCCTATAGGGTTTGACTAATTAGAAATTCATGATCTCTTCCTCATTATATAAAATTTAGATAAGCTTTCTTTAAGATAAGATCATTTCATTCAAATCGGTCAAATTACAACCCTAAGTGCTCTCAATATAATCTCAATTAACTTTGCCAAGCTTTCATACTCACATAAACGAGCTCATCCTAGAAGTTTATTCAATATTTTCTTAATCACATGGCTAATTTGGAGTTTTGCGACAAGCATAACATGGTGGCCTACTTACAGAAGTCTGAAGGAAGTGAAGGGTTTCATCAGATCATTGATTTTCTAAATGCTAGTCACATCCAATATGCCCTCACATAGAATCCAACAATATATGTTTCCTTTATGAAGCAATTTTAGAGAACAGCTACTGCTAGGAACCCAGTGCTATGGAGAGGTAGAACTAACTACTACAACTAATGGACAAGTAAAGACTATTACTGAAGCCTCTCTAAGAAGACATCTAAAGTTGGAGGACAATGGTGGTGTTACTACTCTACCCAATTCAAGAGATATTTGAGCGACTTGCTCTAATGGGGGTATGTGACTGATTCTGATAAACTTACTTTTTAAAAGGGTCATTTTTCTCCTCAGTGGAAGTTTCTAATTCTTACTATCTTCCACTGCTTAAGCCCTAAGAAAACTGTTTGGGAGCAGTTTAGTAGCAATATAGAAACTGCTATAATTTGCTTGGCCATAAACAAGACTTAATATTTTTTAAAACTAATTTTTGATGCTATGATTAAGAATCTGGAAAACCCACACAAGTTTTTGATGTACCCAAGATTTATCCAAATCTGTTTAAACAAGCAAAAGAGACTCCTTCAACCCCATACACAAACATATCCTACTCCTATCCTTACACAGAAAGTCTTTAGTAATATGAAGAGGATTTCAAGGGGTTATTTTGGAATAGATTTTGCTTTATTTCCTACTATGATCAGTGCACCTGAAACTTCTCCATCAAGAATAACATCTTCACCATCATTATCACCTTAACATACACCAGACAGTACCCCATCAACCTCACAACCACCAAACACTCAACCCATACCTGATGCGGAGGAGACTGTTCCAATACCCCTATGAATCACCTCTCCACAGTGTTTACTCACTTGGACGTGATGAAGGTAGTTTATCACTTTTTGAATTGACGGTTCTATTTACTAATTTGTCAAACAAAGAAACAAGATTGGAGGAAGAGTTAGCATAAACCAAACAAACTTATGGTACTGCTCTTATAAAATTAATCAAGAAGGTGAAGAAGTTAGAGCAAACAGTCAAGTCAACTCAAGCTAGAAAGAGAATCAGGATAGTTGTTTCTGATTATGAAGAAGGTCAAGAGGATCCTTCCAAACAGGGGAGGAAAATTATAGAGATTGATCAAGACCCCTCTATTTTATTGGTACAGGATCAAGGAACATCATGGATTCGGGAGAAGATTAGTGATGATGCTGAAGTAGTGCTAGAATAAGAGGAGCCTACTGAGCTTGTGGAAGATCAAGGTAGTGGTGAAAAAGGTGAAAAAAGAAGTTAGTATTGTTGGAGAAGAACTTAGTACTACTGCTCCTGAACTTAGTACTATTATTCTAGAAGTTAGTACTATTGCTGCAAATTTAGTGTATATCAGAAGGAGTGCTAAAAAAAAGATAAGGGTAAAGGATTATGACAAAGCCTGAGCCTGAGAAGAAGACAAAGAAGCAACTAGAGCAAGAAAGACTTGGGCATGAAGAAGCTATAAGGTTGAAAGAACAACTTAATGAAGAAGAGACTCAGAGGATTGCAAGGGATGCTGAAATAGCTAGACAGCTACATGAAGAGATTAATAAAGCAAGACAAGAAAGAGTTGTAGCTAAAGATGCTCAAGCTCGGAAAATTGACTTGAGTGATCCTGCTGTGTTAAGATACCATGCTCAGCTAAATAGACCATACTCTACAGCTGAAGTAAGGAAGAACATGGTCATGTACTTGAAGAATTAAGGAGGATACAAGATTAAAAAAAAAAAAAAAAAAAAAATAGAGAAAGAATTTATTCAAGGGAATGAAGTATGAAGACATTAGACCTATATTTGAAAAGTAATAGGAATCAAATTCAAATCCATGCACCCATGATTCTGAAAAAGACAAAGGTATTGAAGAGAAAGGAAGTAGAAGAAATATCTTGCAAGGAAAGAGCAGGAAGAAAAGCAAAGTGAAGAAAGTACAAAAAGGCAAAGAAAGAAGATGATCAAAGAAGGAAAACTTAAAGCCTATGTTGATCAGGTTCAAGATAAGAAATTTTGCTATGGAAATTGCATCATACTACTAAGTATCCAATAGTTGATTAGAAGACTCATGTCCTGACAGAAAACTTTATGTATTATCAAATCATCAGAGCAAATAAAAGTTCCAAGAATTACAAGATCTTCAGTGAGATGCTTGATGATATGACAGACAAGATTAATAGAACTTACACAGTTATTTCAAGAAGGTATGCAACATCAAGACCAGAAGGATATGACTTGATGTTATGGGGAGATCTGAAGATCTTATTTCAACCTGATGAAGAAGATGAAGTCTGGAGGCATCAACATGAATACAATTTGATAAGCTGGAGACTATTTGATTCATGTAGAATTCATATTTTGTTGATGGATTAATGGAATAGCCATTCACATGATGATGAGGAAGACGAATCCACATTACTCAAGAAAAGCTATCAAAGATGTTAAGCAGAAAACTAGAGGTTGATCATGAAAGTACAATGGCATATGAACTTCTCAGGTTTATAAGGTCACAAGTACAAAAGTAGAAGAATGTTTGGAAGAATCCTCAACAGTGCAGTCTAGAAGATTAAATACAGAAGAAACTTGAGATTTGAAGGTAAATCACAAGTTTAGGGGAGGATTGTTAGGATTCAGAGCTTCTACACTTAGTATAAACAGTAATAGTAGTTAGAACTAGCCGTAAAATTGTTAGTGACTGCCAGGTATGAGTTTTAGTACTGTTTAGTATAATAGTTAGTACTGTTAGTTATATAGTTAGTACTGCTTAAGTGATATGCATGAAAATATTATAATTAGATAAGCAGTGATCCACTTAACGCATGTTTTGTAAGCCATTAGAGATTATAAAATGAACCCTACGTGCATAGTTAGAGATATCATTATTCACAGCAAACACAAGTTTATAATAGTTAGCTATTCTATAACCTAGGCAAAATATTTGCAATCAATAGATTTTCAAGATTTGTTTACATTTGTTCTTCTTAGTATTACAGAGTTTAGATTCCGCAAAACATATATGTATTGCATAATCATTGTTTCTCACATAGTTAGTTTGGATTTATCCAAGTTAACTAAGTTTTAACAAGCTAAGAAGATCTATCCCGAAGACCAAAAGAGTTGGGGTATGTTTGTTCATTTCCTTTGAATATTACGTGTTTTTAACTATTTAATGTGTGATTTAACTATTTCACTAACCTTATAGGAAACTTACAAAGAGAAGCTATTGATAAAGCATGGGTCAAATTAAATAAGTCTCCAACCTGGCTTGATTGTAGTAGTGGGAAAGTAAAGGGAAGAACGTTTGGTACTAGTTCGTTGTTAGATCCCAATTTTTTGGTGATAGGTATGCCTTCGACACCATCTACTTGCAGGTCTCATCATGAGGGTTTAATATTTGAGGTTTCATTTATATTAGCCATTTCTTAAATAAAGTAAGAAGCAGGCATAAATAAGTTGTTTTTGGATAAAACTTTATAAACTTAAAATATTAACAATAGGTATGTATGGGTAAAATGAGGATACCAATCATACATTCTAGAAAATAATAAAAAAGGCCAATTGAAGTTAAAATTAGTTGTTTTAGGTTGAAGATGAATTTGTGCTGTAGTTTCTTGTAGAAATGGATACTATAGTTAAAATATGACTAAACGTTAAAGAAGGGCAAGAGTGGTGGAATCTGATGATGAAGAAGACTTGGAGGATCCTTCCAAACAGGGGAGGAAAATTACAAAGATTGATCAAGACCCCTCTATTTCATTGGTACAGGATGAAGGAACATCATGGATTTAAGAAGATATAAAGATTCAAGAGAAGATTAATGATGATACTAAGGTAGTGCTAGAAGAAGAAGAGCAACTAGAGCTTGTGGAAGATCAAGGTAGTGGTGAAAAAGGAGAAAAAGAAGTTAGTACTGTTGGTGCAGAGCATAGTACTGTTATTCCAGAAGTTAACACTGTTGCTGCAAATTTGGTATATATAAGAAGGAGTGCACAAAAGGGGAAAGATAAAGGGAAAGCAATTATGCAAGAATCTGAGCCTCCAAAGAAAGTCAAAAAGAGGGTTCAAGTGCAAATGAGTATGGATGAACAGTTAGATAAGAAAGTGTTTGAGGAGGAACAAGCAAAAGCTATGGCAGAACAAGAACAAGAAAGGATTAACTTTGAAGAAGCTCTTGAACTACAAAAACAGTTGGATTAAAGGGAAGAAGTTGCTGCTGAACCTACTCAAGCTCAGAAAATTGACTGGAGTGATCCTGTTGTGTTAAGATATCATGCTCAGCTGAATAGACCATACTCTATAGCTGAAGTAAGGAAGAACATGGTCATGTACTTGAAGAATCAAGGAGGATACAAGATGAATTATTTCAAGGGAATGAAGTATGAAGACATTAGACCTATATTTGAAAAGGTATGGGATCAAATTTAATCCTTTGCACCCATGGATTCTGAAAAAGAAAAAGGTAGTGAAAAGAAAGGAAGTAGAAAGAAATCACTTGCAAGGAAAAGAGCAGGTGAAAAGCAAAGTGAAGAAAGTACAAAAAGGCAAAAGATAGAAGATGATACAAAGAAGGAAGAACTTAAAGCCTATTTGGATCTGGTTCCAAAAGAAGAATTTGCTATGGAAATTGAATCATTAGCTACTAAGTATCCAATAGTTGATTGGAAGACTCATGTCCTGACAGAAAACTTCATGTATTATCAAATCTTCAGGGCAGATGGAAGTTCCAAGAATTAAAAGATCTTCAGTAAGATGCTTGATGATTTTGACAAACAGGATGTATTAAACTTACACAGGCTAGTTAAAGCAAGGTATATGACATCAAGTCTAGAAGGTTATGACTTAATGCTTTGGGGAGATTTGAAGACCCTATTTGAGCCTGATGAAGAAGATGAAGTCTGGAGGAATCAGCAAGGATATAATTCGATAAGCTAGAGACTATTTGATTCATGTGGAATTCATATTTTGTTGATGGACAATGGAATTGCCATTCACATGATGATAGAGAAGAAGTATTCACTTACTCAAGAAATGCTATCAAAGATGTTAAGCAGAAAACTAGATGTTGATCATGAAAGTACAATGGCATATGAACTTCTGAGGTTTATAAGATCACAAGTACAGAAGTAGAAGAATGTTTGGAAGAATTCTCAATAGTGCAGTCTAGAAGATTAAATACATAAGAAACTTGAGATTTGAAGGTAAATCACAAGTTTAGAGGAGGATTGTTGGGATTCAGAGCTTCTACACTTAGTACTGCTAGTTATAGTGAGTTAGTACTGCTTAAGTGATATGCATGAGTTATATTAGGAATAGATATGCACGATCACTTGACGCGTTTTATAAGCCCATTAGGGTTTTCCTTAGTTAATAAAAGGAACCCTACGGCATAGTTAGAGATAATCAATTTTTACAGCAAACACAAGTTTATATAGTTAGCTATTCTGTAACCTAGGCAGAATATTTGCAATCAATATATATT
>BQNB010091151.1:4149-26951 GCA_026074375.1 Tanacetum coccineum
TGTTATATTCCTTATAGACGTGTTAGTTGAGACTTTCAGTTTAAGTAGTTTACCCTCATATAGATTTTACTAATTGTTATCAACAAAACATGAAAAGATCACAAAATAAAATAAACATTTTTATCGGTTTATTTGTATTAACAATCTCCTTCTTTTTGCTGATGACAAAACTAAAATCTAATGGAAGTAAATTAGTTAAAATGAATTTGTTTTGGATTATGTTTTAAAATTCATTTTACTTCCCTTTTCCCTTATGTTTGTTTTACTTCCCTTCTCCCCCTTTTTGTCAAAATAAAAAGATGTAAAGGTCACGGAGAGGTATCCAATATGTGTAAATGCAGAAAGCCCCTTGCTCTAGGAGTACCTGCAAAAGAAAAGTTAGAAGCCAAAGCACCAAAAGTGCCTACTATGGAACCGGCGTCCGCGGTTCTGTTCCTTAAGTAAAATTGGCTTTGAAAGATAATGGAACCGGCTGACCTCAGAAGTCAAACCTGCAGGTTTCTTAATTTTTTTTGAGCAAATAAATTATTAACAACATACGATAACAAGACAAGCATTATAACATTGATTAATTTCGAATTACAACATTCATAACATTAAGAAGACAAGAGATTCTTAATGAAATATGATTTATTCTTATTTCTAATTTCCTAGTCTAGTAATTGTGCGCAATAACGTTGAGGCGGTCTAGGATGTGATTAAGAATGAATCGCATTTCATCCCAAAGATTATCTACAACAACTTAGGTACGTTGGCAATGTTCACAAAACAATTCATGAGTTAGCAAAGGAAAAGGATTGTTGGGTCCTAATGGCGGAAGTGGTGGGAAGTTTGAAGGAAGATTAGGTGGAAACGTGGGAGGTTGTGGTTGAAATGGTAGAAAAGAAGGTTCCATAGCCGAAAGGGGTGGAGGTTCATTGGCCAAGCGCTCAATGGAGTCACAGGATGGTCTAGGTGGTGGAGGGTTTGTTGTTTTAGGAGGAAGATCTTCTAGTAAGTCAAAAAAAGTTTAAAGAGAAGAGGGAGGAGTGGAAAACAAAAGTTCGATGGGATCTAAGTTCATGGCTAATGATGAGGAGTGTTTAAATGGTTGGGTTGGAGCCGGTGGAGGAGAGGTCAAGGGTGGTGGTGTTGACTTTGGAGTAAGTAGGACTTTGCTTGGTGAGATTTTCGGAGAAATTATAGGGGAAAGTGGTGGTGAAGTATTTAAGGTTGATGGAGGAGTCGTTTGATAATTGGTGGGTGGTGATATAGTATGATAGGGAGGTGACACCAGTCGAGGGTTGGATAAACAACAATGACGAACACTAATCCTATCGGTGCGCTTAAGGTTAAGTTTCTTTTCTTTAGGTATTTTCAATGTTTCTTGAATGATATGATAACTAGTGTTTGGATCAAGCCTTTTTATAGAGAAATTTTTTAGATGCATTACTTGATATTTTGGTGAAAATCTAATCATTGGATTTGCCTAGAGTCAACTTCTAAAGCTTAGGACCTGATAGATTAGTTTTGGTGGGAATTTGTTATGGTAGAAGTTTGAAATTCATTATTATAATTAACTGCAGTACAGTGTCCTCGGTATTGCCGGTTCCATTAAAAGAAGAGAACCGGCTTTGAAAGTTCAAGGGAACCAGTGTCTGCAGAAAAAAACAAAAATATTTTACATGATATGATGTTGGAGATGCGGTTATCTCGACCCAAAAAAGTAAAAAGATAGATATACCTGAGATAACCCAAAGTCTCCTTATTTTTATGTAGCTACAATTGAACGTGTTTGAAATGACATATTGACCATGTGTTTCTTTATAGACGTTCAAGAGACAAATGAGATGCAAATGAGAAAAATGTTTTTATTTTTGTATTAAACAATGCAGATTTGTAAGAATTATAAGAATGCGTTTGGGTTTTATTTGATGAAATGGAAAGGTAAAGAAAAATGAGTACAAATAGTAGTTTATGTAATGCGTATATATAGTAAAAAAAATTCCCTGAACGTTTTTTGTTTGATTTAGTAAATAGATCCCAAGACTCAAAGAGAAAGAGGAAGGTTAGAAATCTTACTTTTAGGCATTAGGTTCCATAAGGCTGAGACCTAGTCTAAGTAGGTTCAAGGGTTCACGTTTAAGATGTTTGGTTAGAATATCAGCTATGTTGTCTTCAGATGAGACCTTTTCAATGGATATATTTCCCTTTTGGACATTGTTATGAAGGAAATGGTGTTGGATTTCTATATGTTTGGTGCGAGAGTGTAGGACGGGATTTTTACTTAGGTCAATGGCACCTTTATTGTCACAAAGGACGGGTATATCATCTAGGTTTATGTCATAGTCTACAAGAGCTTGTTTCTGATGCAGAGGTCATAAAGACTTCACACAAAGTTTTACAACTCCCTAGGCATGGTACCTAACCGTTGTAGTGTAGTATAGGCAAGACACGGGGGTTGTTATCGTTCTCTAGGGGAATAGGAATCAGTAAAGGTCCTAATTGAATGTAGCTAAGAACTAGAGGTTGAGAGAAGATTATTTTTGTGTTTTTATATTTTATGAAAGCAAGTAAAATCTCGGGTTTTAAAAGTGGTTTGTTTTAAACTACTAATTAAAACTAAATCAAACTAACTAAGATTAGGGGAATTCATATGATGAGAGAATAGTGTTTACTTAATCTTGTTTGTTCCTTGGTAGCTTCTCCTAATTCTATTGCCTTGTCACACTTGTGATGTATATGTAGGTACTATTCTAATGCATGGCGAATTACATAAAAACACCGTCTACAAAATAACTAACTAGAGCAACGCACAAGTAAGGTAGTATAACGACTATTACAAGGCCCTTAGTCTAGATAAACGCATTTGTATTAATACCTAAAGGGGATCTTCCACACACGGGTAAGGTAGTATGAAGACTATTACCGGTGGAATCCTTTCTACGCAATCATGTCTCCCAAGATCTCATGATAAGGGACTAAACATGCACACACATCAACAAGAGACAACAAAGTTAAGATCTACATACCAATTCACATACAATCATAAACAAACACTTAAAAGATCTAGCCAAGCATGTTCAAGATAGAGGAAGCACAATTATATATCAAACAATAAGACATATTGAAAGATAAGAGATAAAAGAACTTCACTATGATGAATCAAGCAACTAGGGATAGTATAGAAAGGTTGGGAAACCCTAAAATACTTCTAAAATCTGGTACACCTTGTTCTCCCACGAACTAAACCCTAATTTATTCTATCAAAAGTGTATATAAAAAACGTAGAATTGAGTTTCTATATATAGAATTCAGGCTGCGAAGGTGTCGCCAGTTTCCAGACGTCATCGTCAAGCCAGGGTTCTTTGGGTCTTCAAACTTGACGGCAGATCCATATACTGTCTCCATGATTTAGACGGTGTCCCACTTGAGTCCAGATGCGGTTGGGAATATTCAGACGGCGTCTTCAGCGCCTGGTCTTGAATCTTCATCAATCTTCATACCCGTTAGCTACCTTCTCTGTTTTCTTCCCAAATTGAGCCCAAATCACGTGTATTTCCACCAAATGTCTTCCAAATGCTAAAATGCAAAAAGAAACAATTAAGCACATATTTAAGACATTTTTGCATGATTATAACGGTTAAATGACCTCGAAAAAGTGTATAAAATTACACCTCATCACATACCCTGTTGGGAATTATTGATTTGATGATACAAAAATAATGATACAAAAGAACAAAAGAATGAAACAACAAGGATCAAAGTTGACAATATGGAATTATACAAAAGATGGAGGATTCTAAAAGATCTCCTTAAAATATTTGGTCAAAGATATGAAGATAAATATTAGGAAGATTTAGTTTCCTTTGCAAGTCTTATGGACTCTATATATAAAGAGATCCCTAGACATAGTTTATGTGTGCAAAAGTGTGTGTGTGTGTGAACAAGAAAAGATGTAGACGTCTAGAGTATGGTTTAGCCTCAAGATCAAAGTGTCTTTGATCCTGTTATAGTTAGGTAATCATTCTATACTGATCATATAGAATTGGGGCTTGGTGTATATGAATGAAAAACCTTGTTAAAATAACATTGTTCTTATTTATATTCCGATGTGAAAATTGTTATCTTTGTTATTATATCCTAGATCAGAGTAGATCAAACTCCACAATTGGTATCAAAGCCTCGTGGCTCTTGATCTAGGATCTATAAGGTTTTACAAATTTAAGATAAGAAAGTAAAGAATTTTTGGTTTTCGGTAAACAGGTTCAAATTCGGTAACTGATCAAATTCGGTAATATTAAGGTTTTATTTTAAACCCTAATTCGGTAAAACTGTTGTTTGGTTTTTGGTTATACAAATTCAAGGTTTTCATAATAAGGGTTTCATGTTCTTGGTTCGTGATTCAATTTGGGTTCTTTTGGTTAGTATTGCTACAATCACGACAAGATTTAGAAGACACAAGATTCATAAGGGAAACAAAAGAGAAGAAGGTTGCTGTGTTCGGTTCTTGGTCCAAAGAAGATACTAGTGGAACTGATAAACGATTCTCCACATTTGTTTAAAGGATCTGATTGGTTTGTTTATATGGTCGAGTATCATTGTTTTATATTGGTGTAATCGCTATAAAACCCTTGCTGCATGCGTCTCTTAACCCTAAGTCCTTTATTAAAGTCGATCGTCTCACCTCCTAATTCTTACCTCAGATATCGATCGTTAACATCTTTATTAGGTGATAATTCATCTTGGGTTTGTTGATCGTTTATCCTAGGGTTTAAACGTGGGATAATTTGTACGATTCCTTAATTAGGGTTTCGTCTTATGTGTTGCTTGGGGATCGTGGTGCTCTTTCACTGAATTATCTATTATTTAGGTTGATTTAGAGGTTGATTATTTTCCTAACCTGACACGTTAAATGAAATCCTAACTAAGGTTTTTGTTTATTATTTACGATGTGGAGTAAACCTTAAGTTTTAGGGTTTTCTTATTTGTATTTTTATTTGAAGCAAGACCTCTCCTAATGAAGGTTTGGATGTGTTATTTGCTTTGAGTTGTGAGGAGTCAATCATTCACAAGCTTCAAATCCCAACAGAAACAAGTTTGCGTTTTGGTGAGCTCACAAGGAAGATATGGCAGCATGCAAAGAAGTTTTAGGAATAGGTGTGTCCTCGTGAGTTTATAGAGCTTTAAAAGGTGTCAAAGAGAGTGTTGGTTACTCGCACAACAATGGTGTTACGACAAGAATGTTTTCTTAAAGGGTTTAAATTGTTGAAGTTTTTGTTTGTATTTTGTTCCATAAATAACTCCTTGTATTAGTACTGGTGGTTTGTGATATTAGTATTGGTACTGCTAGCGTTAATAAGGTTACTACTACTAGCTTTATCCGATAGTTAATAACACACACAATTTGGTTCTCAGATTGGTTTAGATAGAAAAAGGCTAGTTTTGGAATTAATTGAAAGAATTATATACGGAGACGATTATTTATCACTTATTTGAAGTTAAAGTTGAATTTTTCGGGTACGTGTTCTTATCATATCATAAAAGTCCTGTATCTTTTGAAGATAACTTGTTCGTGCTTAAAATGATGTTGACAAAAACTTGAAAAATCTAGCAATGTGTGATTTACAAACTTTTGGTGCTCAATGTGCACATTTGCTATCACTTAAAGGAGTTGCGTTGTAGTGCTTAGTGTCTCATTTGGATGAGGATTTTGTTAAGAGATTGAGTTCTACTCATATATCATCAGTATGAGTTTGGAGTCACGTGGATAGTACAAGACATAAGACACAAGTTTGGGTTATTCTATTTCAGCATTAAGTTTTTAATACCGAGTTTTCTCCATCAGTAATCATTACATAAAGCCAACAGAATAAGAGATTCAAGAGATGGTTAACATATTGGTTTCAGGGGAAGCATATGATAAAGTGTTTAACCATCTACATGCACCACTCGAGGGGAAGGTTTTGATTCTTACTACTGCTAAGTCATTATTACTACTGCTAGTTTAAGTTTCTACTGCTTAAATTCATTTATCTTATTATGTGTCATGGAGGGTAATTTGAGACATTGGAAAGCTTGGATTAGAAGTGTGATATATGGTTTGTAGTTGTAAAGATCAAAGTTGCATATGTTCACAAGTCCCCTAATAGATAATGACAAAAAGGGAAGAAGATGTTATACATAGATAATATGATATAATTATGTGTGGTGGCATGGTATGGAACAAGATGTTAAAGGCTTCATTGTGCTGAAGAAGTTTTAACAAGTTTAAAGGAAATCTTAAGTTAAGGGGAAGATTGTTTCATTCATGAAGATCTTAACTTCAGGAGAAGTTCATGCAGAAGATTGTTTTGTCATCATCAAATAGGGGAAGATTGTTAGGAATTATTGATTAGATGATACAAAAACAATGATACAAAAGAACAAAAGAATGAAACAACAAGGATCAAAGTTAACAATATGGAAATCTACAAAAGATGGAGGATTCTAAAAGATCTCTTTAAAATATTTGGTCAAAGATATGAAGATAAATATTAGGAAGATTTAGTTTCCTTTGTAAGTCTTATAGACTCTATATATAAAGAGATCCCTAGACATAGTTTATGTGTGCAAAAGTGTGTGTGTGTGAACAAGAAAAGATGTAGACGTCTAGAGTATGGTTTAGCCTCAAGATCATAGTGTCTTTGATCCTGTTACAGTTAGGTAATCGTTCTATACTGATCATATAGAATTAGGGTTCGGTGTATATGAATAAAAAACCTTGTTAAAATAACATTGTTCTTATTTATATTCTGTTGTGCAAATTGTTATCTTTGTTATTATATCCTAGATCAGCCTAGATTAAACTCCACATACCCCTACACATGTAATTTTCTTGCCCTCAATAAAATAAGCTTTTCTACCTTAACAAGATACATATCGAGGGAATTTAACTTACTCTTTAAAGGCTTCATGGCACAACCAATTATACCTCGTAACTAGAAGCACGAGAAAAATATACTAGCACCTCACAATAAGTGTTTGGATTCTTTCTCTCTCTCTCTCTCTCTCTCTCTCTCTCTCTCGGTGTATAATGAATAATAATAATATGGAAATAAAAAATTTAACACTCATACTGGTATAGGTATATAAGTTACCCATTGCGCTTGATTAAAGGATCAAACCTCCACCGCTAGCGTAAGTACTAATAGTTACCATCAAATAGGACTTTAAAGGGATGTGATGTGTAATTATGTAGGATACATGTAAATGGAAATGGATGGCATTTGGGAGAGTGACATTTGGGTAGATTTGAGTGAAGTGGTTAGTCAACTATCTTATGGGAATACACGTTGGCGTGGTTGCTAGTCGAAGACTCGGACAAGATATATAAACTCTACGAAACTCTACATCAAACTCTTTCTTTTTCTTTTCTTGACTCTGTATTGAACATGAATAAATAAACTAACTAATAAACTGATAAACGCAAATGGTAGCCTGTACATTTTTTCTACTTTTTTTAGGACACTTTTGCTCTACCATTTGCAACATATAATACATCAATGGGGTTTATAGATCACCCCTACACTTGAAATTTTTACAGACTCGATAAGCAAACTAATTCAATGACTCGAATTGGTTGGATCAAAATAACATGTAGACTATTTGGCAAACATATGGGGGTCTTGACTTAACTTTTCTTTCCTATTCTGCTGCGAAATAAATAATACCATGAATCCTAATCGTCCTAAAACAATATATACAAGGATAAGGACTTAGCAACCGTGTACTCCCATAATTAACTAGGGGTGTAACACAACGATGTACTAAAAATTAGTACATGTAGGGTAGGCTAAGGTTTTGGGTGGCACAATTGGTTTAAGGGTATGGTTGAGGTTTGACTAGGGGGATCTCGCACTAAAAGTGAGCGCGAACAAGGGTGTGGGATAGTTAAATAGCCGAGGTGACTAAAATAACAATTACAGGTTTTAAACATGGGTTAATCCTAGTGCCTCTTATCATTTAGCAAATATTATTACTCACTACACAGTCTCGGGATACATCACTAAAGCAAGTTTTAGAAGTTATATACTACTGGTACACTCATATAATTTAATATCAATGCTAAGAGCTCCAAAAAAGGTGACAAGACCATACGTGTACATCCATAACAAAGATGGAATAGACACATATGACTGCATTCGAACAATAACTCGAGAAAGCTTTGAGATATAAACTATCTTGGGCATCAATGGTGGATACCCAAATTCCTAAATATCTAGAGGCGTAAACCTCACAATTTTGGGGGTGAATTCATTTGAGTGAAAGGATTTTTGTGTTAGTTGTATAATTCCCTATCAATGAGAAGCTCTAGCTACTTAGTTTCACTGGTTATGTGATGAAATTTTAATTTTGGATCAAAATTTCCCTTTACGATTTATGTTTTGATAGATAACTCATCATTTTAAGTTCAAGCAAAGACAAATGGTGGAATAGTTTCTAAGGCTTTTTTCCCCTACACTTATTTTGAACATTGTTCCTAATGTTCTACAAAGTATCCATAAACGAATAAAGGGGAGAGAAAAAGGGCGAAAGAAACTAGTACTCCCCTAGTTATGCTTAAATTTGGAGAATAATAATGGTCCTGACTAAATCGTCATCCAAGAATTGTCCCCATGAAACTCCTAAGAAATTTCAGGCTTCTCCTTATAAAATATAACATGCAAATCAAAGACAAGGTGCAAACATACCTAGCGTAAAATCGGAGAGAATAATAGACATACAACTATATAACTTTACGTTTTGACTCAACAACAGACTTATTATTTAAAAGATAGGATGAATGTGTTAAAGTTATTCGTGGTTTACTGCATATCTTTTAAGCAATGTACAAATTCCGGAAATTATACAAAAGATTTAAAAACAAAAATCAAAATTTTCCTTTACTGGAGTGGGGACGCCGCTTGGAAAATCCAGACGCCGTCTCCACTAACTGTAGAGAATTATTTTTTTCTCATTCAAAATTTTCTGCATGTATATCCATTAAGTAATTCTTGTAAAAATTTTACTACAAAACCACGCAAATTATTAACACAAACATATGACTCGAAGACACAAGACACGAATTAATCTAAATTATTTATCTTGACTTGTTTCAAAATTTGGTTCTTATAAACCAGATTTTTCCCCTACACTTGTCTTTGTAAAATACCTTTGAATAAGATTAAGACGAAGTTAAAAACATAGCAAAGCATGATCACAATAATTTTCAAACAATAATAATAAACAAATAAATAATTAAAACATACGACACTCCTAAAATGCGGAATCTAAAAGATTGGGTTGCCTCCCAATAAGAGCTTTTGTTTATTAGAGAGTCTTTTAGCTAGACTTGGAGTTGTATTCCTAAGAATCATGGAAATGATCCAAGTTTAGGATGTCACTTGGATTTTCTTTGAGTGAAAGCCTCCTATTTGTCGGGATCGATTGTAATGCCCTATCGAACTTTTCTCCATCGGGGTCAATTAATTCAATCCTAATGTGCCACACACCATCTCCTTCTTTTGGTGGCCTATTCTAATTAATTAGATTCTCAATTAAGTCTTCCGATTCCCACATGTTTCCTTTCAAGTTAATGGGTATGGCTCCTAGGAACTCAACCATTTTTCTAAACACTAAGACATCCTTAAATGGGTTAACCTCGGCATCCCTAGCAATTTCCCACTCCCTAGGTAAGTGATTGTTAGAAAAGTCTCTTTTCGCATAATACGGGGGTTGGGCACCTATACCATCCTTGCTAGTTCGTGGCTGATCTGACACACGTTTTCCTATGGTGGTCCAATAAGGCTCATTATCATCACCAAAATCTAGTTCTTTTACCCCCAATATCAATATGGTGAGTCCTTCCCCTACCGCTATTTTGGCTTTCTCACAATCAATTACGGCATTGGCGGTTGCTAAAAATCCTCTCCATACTAGTAATGGGCATGTAGGTTCTCTTTCCATGTCTACCACATGGAAGTCCTTAAATAGTTTTAACTTTCATACATGAACCTCTACGTTTCTCACAATCCCTACGGGATATGACTTAGTTCCATCCGCTAATCCTAGAACATCGTTGGTCTCTTCTAATAATCCTACTTTAAGTTCCTTGAAGAGTTTTAATGGAAGTAAGTTGACACATGATCCTAAATTGGCTAGGGTGTCAAAAGGCTTAGAGTCCCCTAGTCTACAAGGTAGAATAAACAAACCTGGATCCTTCATTTTCTCGGGTGCTATACTTTGGATGTATTCAAACACGTTTTCTCCTAGTTCTAGACTAACTATGTATTTATCGAGGAGAGCGTCATACATTGGGACATGGGCTAGAACTTCAAGAACCGGTCGGTTAAGATGCAAGTCCGCGAACTCATCTTCTAGAGTTTTTTTAGGTTCTTTAGGAGTTGGTGTTTCATTTTCACTTACTGTTAAGGTGTTAACTTGGAATTGGTCCTTTTTATCACAAGTGTTAGAGTTAAAACACGTTTGAATAGCATTGACCAATTGGAAAGAATTAGAAGAGCTTTGAGGATCTCCCGCCAGATGAGAACGAGTAGAAGAAGTCGGATTTGTGTTTAACTTCGGGTTCTTTACCATATCACTCAGGAGTAACCCCGTCATTTGGTCATGGAATGCTTTCAAGAAAGCATCTAACTTGTTGGTCACCTCGCTTTGATATTGTTTGAAATTAGCTTCAAACCTAGATGTCTTAGCGTCTTGAGATGCCATAAAGTTAGCCAATTTTCCTTCGAGATTTGATTGATTGGAGCCTAGAGAAGTGTTGTTGAAGGATCGGTTTGGGTATGAACCGTTTGATTGGAATCGATCAGGTAGGTTTGAAAAATTATTCTGAGAATTTTGGGGTTGCCTCCACCTAAGGTTTGGGTGACTTTTCCATGATGGATTATAGGTGTCACCAAGGTTGTTTTCTTTCGGTTTAAAAGTGTACCACTTATTTCTCGCTTTATCGGTACGCGTAGATGCATACTTGACAAAAGCCCGCTCGGGATCTTCCATAAAATATTGAGTGTCATGGGGACCATTATAAATCTCACATGAAGATGCAATTTTTTTTACTTGGACGGGTTTTGTTTGGGCGAGATGAGCTTCCATCATATGTTGGACTTGATTTTCGAGCTCGATGAAACGACTGTCGGATATACTCGGGACATCATGGGACATCATGAGGCAAAGAGATAGCCTTGACCGGTTTAGCAAAGTCTCTTGGGTCATTCCAACTTTTGTTTTCATAGAGGGCGAGGTCCTCTAGTAGTGCCCATGATTCTTTGTCGTTTTTGTCATGTAGCTTGCCACCGGCCGCTTGGCCAATGGTTCGCCTTATGATCGGATTGACATGATCATAAAAGATTTGGATTTGGAGCTATAGATCGATGCCATGACGAGGGACTTTTTGGAGTAAGTCCTTAAAACGAGTCCATGCTTCAGATAAGGATTCACCTTGGTGTTGTTGGAACATCAAGATATCATTTTGAAGTTTAGAAGTCCTTCCTGATGGAAAGAATTGAGCAAGGAAACGAGTAGTAAGATCCTCCTAAATAGAGATAGATCCCGCACGGAGACGTTCAAGCCAATTGCTAGCTTGGTCTTAAAGGGAAAATTAAAATAAATGCAAGCGCGTCCTTTCCCTAGTTTCAACATTAAGGTTAGTGGAATCCATAATTTTTGAGAAATCCTTAAAATGTTGATATGGATCCTCAGACCAAAGTCTGTGGAATAAGCATATGTTTTGCACCAACTGGATGGTGTCAGATCAAAGTGGTGCCAAATCATTCTCATTGGGGACTTCAATGGTATTTCGGTAGCCCTTATGGCTAGGTCGAGAATAATCTCATAAGGTACGGCATGGATTTTCATCTCCCATTGAGGTTAACAAAAAGATTTACGAGCATAAGACACGAAGAAAAGATAGACTACAAGAAAGCTAATTAGACAAAAATTAAAATCTTACTCGAAAGGATTCAAGTAAGTAGATCTAAGCTAAATAAAATCAGAACCTAAACTAGTTGCTATTCCCTAACAGCGGCGCCAAAAACTTAATGCAGAGGTCGTAAAGACTTCACATGAAGTTTTACAACTCCCTAGGCTGGGTACCTAACCGTTGTAGTGTAGTATAGGTAAGACAAGGGGGTTGTTATCGTTCTCTAGGGGAATAGGCGTCAGTAAAGGTCCTAATTGAATGTAGCTAAGAACTAGAGGTTGAGAGAAGATTATTTTTGTGTTTTTATATTTTATGAAAGCAAGTAAAATCTCGAGTTTTGAAGGTGGTTTGTTTTAAACAACTAATTAAAACTAAATTAAACTAACTAAGATTAGGGGAATTCGTATGATGAGAGAATAGTGTTTACTTAATCATGTATGTTCCTTGGTAGCTTCTCCTAACTCTATTGCCTTGTCACACTTGTAATGTATATGTAGGTACTATTCTAATGCATGGCGAATTACGCGAAAATGCCGTCTACGAAATAACTAACTAGAGCAACGCACAAGTAAGGTAGTATGACGACTATTACAAGGCCCCTAGTCTAGATAAACGCGTTTGTATTAATACCTAAATGGAATCATCCACACACGGGTAAGGTAGTTGAAGACTATTACCGGTGGAATCCTTTCTACGCAATTACGTCTCCTAAGATCTCACGATAAGGAACTAAACATGCACACACATCAACAAGAGACAACAAAGTTAAGATCTACATACCAATTCACATACAAATATATGCAAACATCTAAACGATCTTGCCAAGCATGTTATGATAGATAAGAACATTTATATATCAAACTAATAAGGACAAATTGAAGATATGGAGATAAAGAAATTCACTTATTGAATACAAAATAAGGATAGTATAGAAGGGTTGGGAAACCCTAAAATACTCCTAAAATCTGGTACACCTTGTGCTCCCACGAACTAAACCCTAATTTCTTCTATCAAAAGTGTATATAAAAACATAGAATTAAGTTTGTATATATAGAATTTAGGCTGCGACAGTGTCACCATTTTCCAGACCCCGTCGTCAAGCTAGGGTTTCTTTGGGTCTTCAAACTTGACGGCTAATCCAGACGCTGTCTTCATGATTCAGACAGCGTCCCACTTGAGTCCAGACACGGTCAGGAATATTCAGATGGCGTCTTTAGAGCCTGGTCTTGAATCTTCATCAAATCTATCATACGATAGCTACCTTGTCCGATTTTTTTCCCCAAATTGAGCCCCAAATTCTGATGTATTTCCACTAAATGTCTTCCAAATGCTAAAAATGCAAAAAGAAACGATTAAGCACATATTTAAGACATTTTTACATGATTATAAGGGTAAAATAACCCTAAAAAGTTTATAAAATTACACCTCATCAGTTTCATCCATAAAGCTTGTTGGCAAGCTTTTCCGACAAAAACATATTCGGCTTCGGTGGTTGAGATGGCTAGGGCGGTTTTTTTCTTAGAAAACCATGATGTGAGGCAACATCTCTTGAATGTGCAAGTACCGCTAGTGCTTTTACGGTCGACATAGTCTCCTGCATGGTCGGAGTCAGCGTAGACAATGGTTTCTATTCTCGTTCCTTTAGGATACCATAATCCTAGGTGTGTATTTCCTTTAATATATCTAAAAATTCTTTTTACGGCTTCAAGGTGGGAAGTTTTTGGAGCTTCTTGAAAACGGGCGCATAGACAAACACTAAACATGATGTCCGGTCGACTAGCTGTTAGATATAGGAGCCTACCAATCATGCCATGATATTTAGTGTCGTCAATGGGTTCACCGTATTCATCTCGAGTGAGTTTGGTTTCGGATGACATAAGAGTTTTGATAGGTTTAGAGTCTTCGAGACCGAATTTTTTGAGCATTTCTTTAACATATTTAGATTGGTTGAAAAACATTCCATCTTATAGTTGTTTGTTTTGTAGACCAAGGAAAAAATTCAATTCACCTATCATGCTCATTTCAAACTCGTCGTCCATGATTTTTGAAAAATCATCACATAGGTCTTGACAAGTTGATCCGAAGATGATTTCGCCTACGTAGATTTAGACGATGATGATATGTGAATCCTTTTTCATGGTAAATAGAGTGTTATTTACCAAGCACATGGTGTATGAGTGGTCAAGAAGAAAGGCCTTGAGTCGATCGTTGATGTGTCGTTGTATAGGTGTTATTTTATGTATCAAGTTTTACTATTTATTTTATGCCGACTATACCTAAAAACAACACTTTAATGGGCAGTGTACCCGTCAAGATGTAGCTTCATTGGTAAGTAGGGTGTCGATCACTAAGAGCGAGAGCATTAACTCCTAAGTTTATCAGTATTTTAGTTATCTATGTTAGTACTAAATTAATCTAATTTAAACCTAAGTTAAACCTAAACTAATGATAAGGGGGGTTTCAGCCTGAGAGACTGGCACGGAGTTTAGTTATCTAACCTAAGGTTTTGATGACAAGTAAAGCAATAAACACTCATAAGAAGACAAACAAACGATAGAGAAGCGGTCGAGAACTAATGTAAGGAAAACATATCAACCATGAATAATCCAATAAAACGTAGGTTTGTTTATTAGTGCAATGATTGTCTTATCTTAAAGGGCATATCATTCCTAGACTTAGGCGGTACTTCTTCCTAAGACCTAGACACACTAATTCTATCACAATTAGACGTATCTGCATAAAGCAAGCATTAGTTGATTATAATCTACCTTAAGAGATTAATAATGGTGCTCTTACTAAACCCTAGCTCATCGAGACTTTACCTACTTACTGCTTAACGGCTATTTATATACTAGTAGTCCACTGTTCGAGTCCTTACCAATGGAATAAGAACGTACTTTTTGATACCAAGGTCACCTTATGGCTCGACTAAGCTCACTAAACTAAAGACAAGGATAGGTCAATATTTGTGATCCTATGATTCTAAATATATAAATTGCAATATGGATAGCTATCCCGGACTCTTAGCCTACGCCCAAACAACACCGAAGTTGCAGCGCATTAAATATGTAGGACTAGACCCAGTTGAATGATAGGTCGCATACTTGTTGATCCCAATAGAATAGATCTTGCTTAGCTTGTATAAGTCTGAGTTGTATTGAATAAATCCAAAACAACTATGATAGAAACTTTGATTGTGAATATCAAAGAGTATGTAGAATCTAGTTAATGATACTAAGAAGAATTTCAATGAAACAGTAATGAATAAAATCAATAACAAAACAATTTACCAAACTTTCAACCTCAATATAATACGAACACTCTTAATAGTGTTAGGGTTACAAAACCTTGAAGCTATATCAAAACAAATGATTTCTAGATTGATAACTGTATGCCATAGGACCTCCTTTTATACACCAAGGAGTCCTAACCGGCTTACAATATTTTCCTAAGTTATCATGATCTTCTAAACAAATAACTTATACGTATCTTTTACAAAAATATCTCATACTTATCACATAAGCAATCTTTTTCTTCAATCAATCTTTATCCATTAGCAGTTGTAACTCTGCCAGCAGTTGTAACTTTGTACCAGCATCATTAACTCTGAACACTAGCAGCAGTAACTTATACACCAGCAACATTAACTGTGTACAAGCAGTAGTAACTACTTAGAATATTTTCTTCATTCTCCACCAGCAGTTTTAACTTTACTCTATCAATACTAACTTTACTCTAGCAGTACTAACATATACTAGCAGTTTTAAGTTACACTAGCAGTACTAAGTTTATACTGGCAGTATTAACTACTTAGAGTATTTTTCACAATCTTTGTGCTAACAGTAGTAACACAAACCTTTCTTCTTGAGCAACACTAACTTTAATAAAAGCAACAGTAATTCTAAACAGCCTTATAAAGCTTTTAATCCTAACAATCCTCCCCTAAACTTGATATTTATCTTCAAATTCATCAAGTTTCTTCATTAAAAGTCTTCACCATCACCAGGAGGATGCTTTCAAACACTTCCAGGATTCTTGAGCTGTTTTGTCATAAGCTTAAGAAGCTGATAACACATTTTATTCCAATAGTTAGATTTTAGCTTCTTATTCAGCATATCAGTGACTGTTGCTGGTGTAAGTGGATATCTCTTCTCTACTAGCATATAGACATGCATATCTTCAAACCTCACAAAGTGTACTCCACATGAGTCATATAGCCTTTAAAGCACTACTTTTTTTCCTTGTAAATTCCTCCATATTAGATCTTCTATATGATGTTCAAACATAGTCTTTAGATCTCCCCATAGCACTCTTTCATAGCCTTCTTCTGGCATTGTATTCCTATGCTTTGCTTTAACCAACTTCTATAGATTTTCTAAGTCTTCTCTGTTAAACTCTTTGAGCAGTTGACTAAACAATAAGTATGTCTTGGCACTTCCATCAGCTCTCATTATTTCATAATATCTATTCCTTCCTTTTTATGTATCTAGAAATTTATAATCGGTGCAGGCTTGGTAGCTAGGGGTATAGCATCAATTGCAACATCTTCTTCTGTAACCAACTCAAAGCATTGTTGAAGATCTTCTCTTTCTTTATCATCATCCACCTTTTGCTTCTTTATAGGCTCTTGTTCTAGCTCATCACCTGCTCTTTTAGAACTACTTTCTTCTTCTCTTATCTCACTGCCTTCTACCAATTCTGTATAGATGTCTACAAATGTATTTACACTTTTCATAGCATTCTCAAATAATTCTTGAACACTGGCAAAGGACTTGTTTTTCAAATCTTCGGGCTTCCATTCTGCCATGTTTTTCAGGTAAGTAGTCATGATACTTCTTTGTTGAGCTTTGGTAGGTGGTTTACTTCTCCTTTCTTCTGCTCTCTTAGCTGCAAAGTGCTTCCTCCTTTTTTCCAAGAGTTGTTAAAACAGCTTAATCTTTTCTTCAATTGTCAACTCTTCTTGTTCCTCTGCTTGCAGCCTTTGAGCAAATTCATAGTTAGTTTCCACCTTATCTTGAATATCATTCCATTGTGCACTTAAGGCATCATTGACTTCTTCCTTTTCTCTTATAATCCTCTCTTCCTCATCAAATTAAGCTTGTAGCATTATAGCTTCTTGTTCATCAAAAAGGACTTGATCTTTTGGCTTCATCTTCAAAGGTTCTTCAAACTCAATCATTTTTGCCTTGCCTTTGTCCTGTGAAGGTTTTGATGCAGCTGGTGTTGTTGTTGTAAATTCGCTTGGCTCTTGAATCATAACCCCTCTAACTTTGGGTTTTGCAGCTTTGATCTCTATTAAAGTCTGAGCTAGGGTTAATTCATCAACAGTTGTTGTTGTAGCACTTTTAGTAGTAACTTTAGCAGTACTAACTACCTTTTCAACCTTAACTTCCTACTCATCTAAAACAACTGTATCAAACTTTAGGTTATCATCATTCCTCTCCTAAGTCTCATCAATCAATGTAACCTCTGCATCAGCATCAATATCAGCTATTTTCCTCCCCTGTTTGGATGCATCCTCCTGATCACCCAAACTAGCTTCATTAGAGGATTCTACCCTTCTAGCTGAACCAACCTTCTTTAACCTTTTAAGCCCTAGAGTTCTTGACTTATTCCTCCTCTCTAGCTTCTTGACCTTCTTCTTTAGAGTGGCAATTTCACTATCTTGAACAGTCTTAGCCTTCTCCAAATCAAGAACCTTCTTTTATAAGTTGGTACATAAGTCTATCAATTTAGTAAGTTTTAGTCTATCCTCACTACTAAGCAATGGATCATTGGAAGTTGTAGGTACATTTTCATCTGGTACATTCTTAGTAGAACCACTAGGTTGAGGAACCTCAATGTTCTTTTTCTTGGACTTCCTAGATTTTTGCTTCCTCTGAGGTTGGGATGATGATGGTTGAGTAATGGTAGGTGTGTGATGGGATCAGTTGGTATTTCTGAACCTTCACTCATTTCTTCATGAGCTTGAACCAACATAGTTTTAAATAAAGGGGTAACCCTTCCAGAAAATCCTTTCCCTTCCATCTTCATGTTCCTAAATATCTTCTTAGTATGAGAGGGGGTAACAAAAATCCTTTTATGATGTGACATATCCCCCAACATATTTATTCACAAATACATGTACGAATCTTAGATACATCCAGAATTGTACCATACTATCAACATTCTTCACCATATTATCAAATATATACTTGGAAAAGTTAAATTTTTGGTTTGTGGCTAAGCAAATTATTGTAGAGGCCATAGTGCTACTAAATTTGTTCCATGTGGTAGTCTTAGCACTTAGGCATTGCAAAATTGTATGAATTAAAAACTTCCATTGAGGAGAAAATAATGCCTTGTAAAATGTAAGCTTCTGAGAAAGTTTTTCATACCCCATGAGTGTAAGTTGTTCAAAAATTGCAGCATTTGGCAGACAATCAACACAATTAGCATCTTCCAGTTGAAGATCTCTCCTTATTGTGGATTCAGTTATAATCACCTTCTTCTTATCCACTAGGACTTGCAATTGTACTTCCCCATTAACTGTTTTTGCTTTGACAGTATCCCAGAACTGTTTAATACATGAACAATAGATTGTAGGATTGACGTTTAAAGCATATTTGATAGGGTTTGCATTCAGAAAACCAACTATCTCCTTAAACCCTTCACTTTCAGTGGGTTTCTCCCAAAACCCAACTAAATTGTGAGTATCAGCAAACTTTAGATCCGACATTATGTTGAGTTTTGATGAAGAATGATGAAATTGAGTTAGGGTTTATGATTAGAGAGTATATGAAATATTAAAATCAATTAAATTAGTGATTGAAACCCTTAATCAAAGTATTTATAAAAATACCCTCAACAACATTAACGTTCACCAGCAGTTATAAGTTATGCCTAGCAACATTAACTTTCAACTAGCAGTACTAAGTAACCCAGCAGTAGTAACTCAGTAGTAAATTAAGCCTAGCAACATTAACTTATAACCATCAGTAGTAAGTTTATGCCTAGCAGTATTAACTTTGAATCACCAGGATTAACTCCAATTCCATTCTAATCAGCTTTTCCATCATCAAATTAACATTTTAGCTTACAAAATCTCTCTGTCTGTTTTTGATTTCTCTTAATTCTTTTAGCTCACAATTCTCTCTGTCTATTTTTATTTCACACATCTCTCTTTCTATTTTTCAGCTCACTATTTCTCTTAATTCTTTTTCTCACCAATTCACTCTATCTGTTTTTATTTTCACACATCTCTCTTTTTGTTTTTATTCTCACTTATTCTCTCAATTCTCACAGTATTAATTATACTTAACAGTATTAAGTATAACTAACAGTATTAACTTAGCAGTATTAAGTATAACTAGCAGCACTAATTATACTTAATAGCAGAAACTTGAAGTTACCAGCACTAACTCAAATTTCCATCCTTAGCAGCTTTTGCATTCCATTCCAATTATCATTTATGTATAATCCGCTGCATATTACCCAAATTAATCTCCCCTTAATCAATACTTCATAGGTTAAGCATTCTAATACTTGCAATCAGATATTGAATTCTGCTAAAATCAAATGCTTTTGTGAGCAAATCTGCAACATTCTGATCTGTATGAATCTTGATCATCTTGATAAGCTTCTTCTCATAAGAATCTCTGATAAAGTGGTGCCTAATCTCAATGTGCTTTGTCTTTGAGTGAAAAACATGGTTCTTAACTATGCAGATAGTACTCTCATTATCAATATGAATCTTAGTCTGCATAAAGTTATATCCATAATACAGCAATTGATTTTTGATCCAAAGCACCTATCCATAGCAATTTGAAGCAGCTATATACTCAGCTTCAGTTGTGGAACTAACAACTACAATCTGCTTCTTGCATTGCTATAAGATCAATCTGCACCCTAGGAATTGACAACCTCATGTTGTGGATTTCCTATCTAAACTTGCTCCAGCATAATCACTATCAGTGTATGCTACCAAATCAAAAGGAGAATCTTTTAGATACCAAAGGCCTAATTTAGGTTGACCTTTTAAGTATCTAAAAATCTTTTTCACAGCATAAAGATGTGAAACTTTTTGGTTGACTTGGTATCTTACATAGGCACACACTGCAAACATAATATCAGGTCTTGAAGAAGTAAGATACATCAGTGATCCAATCATGGATCTATACAAGTGTTCATATACATCTTCACCATCTGTATATTTGAGTAAAGGCTTATGGGTTTCCATAGGTGTGCTTGCTGTCTTGACACCAGTAAAACCAAATTTCTTCAAAATCTCAATCACATACTTGTCTTGAATGATAAAAATCCCATCCTCCTTCTGCTTCACTTGCAGTCCTAGGAAGAATGTGAGTTCACCCATAGAGCTCATTTGAAACTTCTTATGCCTCATCTTCTCAAACTCAATGCATAATGACTTCTTTGTGGAACCAAAAATGATATCATCCACATACACTTGAACTAACAAAATATCACTTTTGACCCTTCTAATAAACAAAGTCTTGTCTATCTTTCCTCTCTGAAACCCATTGTCCAACAAATAAGTTGACAAGGTTTCATAGCAAGCTCTATGAGCTTGATGCAATCCATAAAGTGCCTTTTCTACTTTGTATACTCTATTAGGGAAGTCTAGATCTTCAAATCCTGGTGGTTGATAAACATAGACTTCCTCTTTAATCTTTCCATACAGAAAAGCACTCTTGACATCCATCTGGTACACTACAAAGTCTTTAAATAAGGCATAGGCTAAGAATAGCCTAATTGCTTCAATTCTAGCAACAGGGGCAAAAACTTCATCATAGTCAATCCCTTCTTCTTATGTGTATCCTAGTGCAACCAATCTTGCTTTATTCTTAATCGCAATACCTCTTTCATCCTTCTTGTTCCTGTAAACCCATTTAGTCCCAATAGCCAATTTTTCCTTTGGTAAAATCCACCAAGTCAAACCTTTTATATTTAGAATTACACATAGCTTTTATCCAGCTTGGATCCTTCAATGCATGAATTACCTTTTTGGGTTCTTCTTGTGATAAAAAGCAAGCAAACAAGTAATTTTGAAAGTCTTTATGATTTGTTCTTTGCTAAACTGAACTAAACAAACCATGTTCTTTCAAATTCTTTGTCATTCTTCTTGTTTGAGGTGCTGAATGCAAGTCTCCAATAATTTGTTCAACTGGATGATCTTTGTGTATTCTTGTAGTTGGAATAGGAATGATAGGCATAAATGTATCTAAATTGTTCATGTCAACCTCTGCACCAACATCTTCATCATCATCTGAATAAACAATATCTTCCAATTCAGGCATATTTGGATCATTTAGAAGTTTAATGCTTGTTTTTGGATCAACATCATTATCTTCTATGACAGCAGCATTAACAGTTGAACTAACAGCATTAACATTGTTAGTGGTGTTTCCATCACTAGCAGTATTAATAATGTTAGTGCTGTTAATATAATAATCTTTCTCCTGATAAACTCTTGGCTTCTCTGTACTTGAAACTTCACTATCTTCATTCCCTGGATCTTCAACATTGATGTGTGTTTTTACAAGCTTTAAATTTATAATACTAAAAATACTAATTTTACTAAAAACACAACACTCGGGAAGTATACCCGTTCGTGTATAGTGTAGCTGTAGGTAAGTCCAGGTCGTTCCACGAGAATTGAAGTTTTCACAATTTGTAATTAAGGTGCTAAGGTTAATAAGATTGTCACGGACCAAATTAACCAAAACGTACATAAATTGACTATTGCAAAGAAAGCAATAAAATAATGATTCAATCAAATAATTAAGGTATGTTTGTTTAGGCAATGATCACTTAGATAATGATGTATTTGTAATAGTGTTTATAAGTCTAGAAAATACAGTTATCACAAGTTATAAATCCTTTTGGCCTTTAAATATAACTAGTGATTATATCGATTAATAACAACTATGCCTCTTTGATGGATCAAAACCTAAGAACAATGATGAACATCAACCGAGACTATCTAACTTCTTCAAGAACTTTGATTCTAATGGTGGGAATGATTTGTGTTATCAAGGTGGTTTGGATCAAAGGTTCTCAGGCCTTTATCACCAAAAACACCCACTTGGAGTGTTCTAAACGAATGGGGAATTGTGTGTGAGAGTTGTGTGAGATATGAGAGGCAAAGGGGCCTTATATAGGTTGTTTTAGAGGCCAAGTGTGACGTACTTACAAATAAGTGCGGCGCACTTGAGGTGTAAATGCTGTCCTAATTAATGGCATTAAATTCTCTTAAATTCGAACAGAAGTGCGCCACACTTTTTTAGAAGTAGGCCACATATTTAGTACTTTCAGCACTTAGTCTTTTGCATGGTTGTAGATAACTGAATTCTCTTCATGTGGCCGCTTGAATCAATTAAAACGGAGTTCGTATGCTCCAGTTCTGGCCAAAACAGTGAACAGGTGTCGGGGGATCTTTATCTTGAGTTTACTTCTCCGTTTAAGCTTCTTATCTTCGTGTATTATTTTGTTTTCTTCCACGAAACATACCTAGAACATATAATAGCAAATATACTTGATTAAGTACTGAAAGTTCACGAGAAATGATCAAATAAATGCAAATAACGCCGCCGAAAACATGTATAATTTAGGCGTTATCAAGCATCCTTCTTTTCCTCCTCCCTTGATGGTTTGAATCCAGCATCAGGAGAACTCTTTGAATCTTGAGAGAATAGTGGATCATCAGACCACATTGGTAGTAGAATGTAATCTTTGCCAAGTACTGTCTCCATTCTAGCTTTACCTGCATCATTACATGCTTTTATACCTGCATTACCATTAGATTGATTCCCTGCAACAACTGGCTTATAGTTCATAGACTTTGTTAGTGCATCAATATCAAAAA
>BQNB010091152.1:0-26951 GCA_026074375.1 Tanacetum coccineum
GGGAGGGGAGGGTGGCTTGATCCAACGGTTGTGGATGAGTTTTCTAGGTTTTCCATCGATATGAGGTTTTTTCATGATCCCATCCCTATATATATATATAAATATTTGTTACAATGAAAAGTGTTTTGTACCATTGGATCTATTATTTTGATTAAGATGACATAAATGTCATTAAATGAAAATTAAAAATAGAATTAATTATTTTTGTATAGCATTAAGGGTATTTTGGGTAATCCTATTTGATTAAATATATGTTACAAATACGTCTTTATTGCCTCCATAACTCTTTTTGTAACTCCTCCTCATAAATTATCCTTTGACTAAATACTTATTACACTAACACCATTCATCTATCATTAATATCATCTAACACTAATCGATAGATCCAAACGGTTTCCGGGTGTACGAGTTCGTGGTGTGCGAGTGTGTGGTGTACGAGTCGGTGGTGTACGATTCGGTGTACGAGTTCGTGGTGTACGAGTCGGTGGTGTACGAGTCGGTGGTGTACGAGTCGGTGGTGTATGATTCGGTGGTGTACGAGTCAATGGTGTACGAGTTCGTGGTGTATGAGTTTGCGTCAATAAATAAATAGATATGAAGATGTATCAAGAAAAATACTACCATATAAACGTCATGTTAAATGAAAATTAAATAATGTTTAGAATAATAAAGTTAACATTGGGGCATTAATCTTGCAATTAAATTTGGGTTTATTTACAAATTGTACTTTGACTAGATATTTATTACACTAACAACATTCATCCACCATTAATATCATCTAACATTAATTAATAGATCCAATGGTTTATATTACTTTTTATTTTAACAATTTTAAGAAGCTACATCACATTAACCCTCCTCTCTCTCTCTCTCTCTATATATATATATATATATATATATATATATATATATATATGCATATGTTGTAAGATCTTAAAAAACAAATACATACTTTGCTTAAAACAATCTTTATATAATATACAAACTTAAAAAAACAATAATTAGCAAAAAAATAACAAAACCACCATTCTTGAAAACTTTATTACAAAAAAATAATTACATAAACAAAATAATTAAAAAAATGTTTCTATAATAAAGAAATTTAAAAAAATATTTAGCCAAACATAAAAATAAAAATAATAATCAAAGTTATACTCGTCCATCAGGCGGGTTTTGCAACTAGTATATATCTATACATTCTATTAAAACAAAGTTTTGGCTGACATCATTTTTAAGTACTTTTACATATGTGTCATTCAATTAGGATGTTTAGTTTCAAAATGCTTATGTCATAAATCAAGTAAATAATTATCTAAAAAAATGTATAGTAGTTTATTAGAAACCCAGCTCTTCATCCAAGGCTATCACTTCATCTGTATTTCTCTTCATTCAAGAATTCAAATTAAAACCATCATTTCTATGTCACTTTTTATTTCCCCTCATTCAAGAATTCAAACTAAAACTAGCTTTTTTTTTTCCTGTATGGTGACCTTCTCTATCCTTGGGTGAAGATTTTTTTGATCTTCCAGGAAGAAAAACACCCGCTTGAAACATCCATGGAAAAAGAAACCTTTTTCACGTCGATCTACTTATGGTGACAATGTAAGATTTCTACCATAAAAGCCTCATATTGTGTATGTTTATATATGTTTTAACATCAATCAGTCAAGGTGAAACTTATATTTGATTTTTTTTGTTATGTTTCATGTATTTCTTTCTTTTGCAGACTACGCCTGAGTGAAAAACTCAAAATTATTCAGTAGTTTAGTTGTTTTAGTAAACCTATTATGCTTATTTGTCTCAATCTTCTCTGAGCTTTTGTTTGTTTGTCTATTTTAGGAATATAAGGGGTTGTTTGGAACTGTTCTTGGATCAGGTACTCTTTTACTTAAAACTCATTTGATTTAACAGACCTTATTCCAGTTATGTGTATTGTTGTTATTCGGTTATTAGTTAGTTTTGTTAAGTAGTCTGAATTAGTGGTTGACTTTTTTACTTAATCAATTTGGCGTAGTAGTGTTGTGGGGTGAGATTGCATTATTCTCTATCTTCTGTTCTATGGGTGTTTAGTTTTAGTTTTTTTTATATGGGTCTGTCACGTTAAGAAAAGGATAAATTTTGAATTGAATTCGTAGGATAATAGATGCAAGCTAAGTTTGAGTCGAGTGGACAAAATGTGTCGTCTTTCTGATATTAGCCACAACATATTTCTTTTTTATTCCTTTTATGTAAATGGTACTCGATGTTCTTCGGATAGTCTTTGTACAAGTGTGTCTCAGCGTGTGCATTATAATATATGATTTTATACCACTCAAATTACACATATTATTGTTCTTTACTATATTTACTATCTTGAGTATTTACTACCTTATGTATAAACCGTTCCTTTAGGTATTTTGCAAGTTTTTTTTCTCCAGAATTGAATTCTTTTACTTGTCATGCAATTGAGGATTGATGTGTATGCATATGTGTCATGCAATTGGGCACTCAATTGAGAATTGATGATATCATAATTCTTTTTTTATATTTTTTCAATTGTGAATTAAGAATTGACTTTATTAATTTTTTCAATTGAGATAAAATACAACTTATGGACCCATCTAGATGTATATGGCTGCTCACACCATCTTTGTAAGCGCATTCATTTCAAAATTGTTAATACAAATAAACCGGCAAAAACGTTTATTTCTATTTCGCGATCTTCGTTGTTTTATTGATGACAAAACTTGAAGTAACATTATGCTAAAACCTTCTCTAAAAGTTTTCACAAAATCACAAAGTGACATAAAAATGTGTATACATTATTTCATGTTAACCAAAACTATACACAAAAATGTTTTCTAATTTCACCTCTAATTACTTCATGCATGACCTAATCAAATGCATCAAATCCAAGGGTAATCTCACAAGATTACACAAGATTTCTCAAGATCTTGAGAATCAAAATTCGGCTTTGGTTACTGTAGGTCGGTTCCATTGGTTTTGGCTGCCGGTTCCATTCGCCAATGGCACCGGCGGAACCGGGCTACAATACTCTTTTTGGTTATAAATACCAAGACATTTCTCATGTTTTCTCACACCTTCTCATTAAGAAATACTCTCTTATCTACTGATCTTCTCTCTATTTCTTGCATAATCTCTTAGCTTCTTATAGGTAATTAACTTTAAAGAAGAAATTACCAAGCATTCATCCAATACCATCAAGTACCAAGTACCTTGCATTCGATCTCCATAACTCCATCAAGATCACATTGCTGAGTCTTGACCATTACTTTGTAGTTGTTAGTCCATTCATCATTTGTATATCAAGTATAGTTGTATTGGTTAGATTTTACCGTGTGAAGAATCCGTTATTTATCTTTGTATTATTAAAGAGGTGTAACCATCAATGTGAGGCTTCTCCGCCGGTGAAAAAGGAGATTGGTGACTAGTGTTTAACAAACTCTCGAGTAGGTGACTCGGGGAGTGGAGTAGGGCAAGGAAGGTGTCCTTGTAGCTGAACCACAATAAATACTTGTGTCCCGGTTATATCTCTCTAACTTTTTCTTTTACTTACTTTTCTAATTCACAAACCAAGATCAACATCAAGTCATTTCACACAAAAGTTTCAAGCAAAATTTTTGAAAAGATAACAATTAAACTAGAAAACTATTTAACTCCCCCTCTTCTAGTTTTCCAAAAATGATGTAAGTCTAATATTACACACATGAATTTGATTCATTGAATAAACACATCCTCTAGTTGAGCTACGTTTTCTATCCTACACACAGTATAAACAAAAGTCATAACACAAATGTTTATGAACAAACGCTTTAAGTCTTGAAAACAAATTATTCCAAGTGATGTTTCCTTCTACACTTATTGGGACTGGGGAGAGCTAGACTATGATGAAGACTATTAGTGTTACAGAGTACTAGAATTATGAAGTAGGTTTAATCAATGTATTTATTGTTATCTGATTATACATGTGGGGTATGGTTTTGGCCCCTGCTGCATTTGCTAATTGTTATTTATATTCTGATATAAGCTAATCCAAACACATTGTCCTCAATTCAATTTTCCCAACAAAAAACACAACCTATACCGTTTAGGCGTTTGTACATGACTCGAGCATCATAATTCATTTAATGTCTAAAAAGAACATTTGATATAAAAAATGTTTGGTTGTGCGCCTACAACTCTACATTTGTACAGATAGGTTTTTTTTCATTTAAGAGGGTTTTGGGTTCACTTATTTTTTTGCTTATGCTTCTACTTATTCATGCCATTTAACATAAAACTAATCTACTTTTTTTATATACACAAAAGATTTTTTAATGAAAAGATACAAATTAAAAAAAGTTAGCCATAGTGTTTGAAAGTATACATTACCTTATAAAGTCTGGTCCAATAACCTCAACGACAGCAATCCTAATCTTTTATTTGACTGTATTGAACATGTCCTGCACCGGGTTTTAATTTCAGAAGTTAAGAAATGACATCGGTGACCATGGGAAAAAAAGTATATAGTTTAAGAGGAGTTTGCACCGTCAAACAGTCCAGCACGCCACAACTTTGATGTTCCCTTTTTTCTCTAAAACAAGTGTAACTGCATTTTGCAAACGTATGTTCAGATATTGATCGTCTAAAATTTGCAAAGAAATTCCCTTCATTAACTACTTTTTCTCTGTGTTAATAGTAGCATACCTGATAAGCTTACATCTGACCAGTGTGTACTACTCCATGACACGCCACAAATTGCATATGAGTTATGGTGCACACAGTATCATACAACAGCATAGGCCGGAGGGTTTGTAAAGGAACAACAGTATGGGCCTAGCTGAATAAGATATAAGGCTCAGAGTCGAATGAGGCTAAAGGGAGCGAAAGAGAAGAGAACATGCCACCATGGCCTGCAACTTCAGTAAGTCTCCATGCCATAGTTGCAGAAGGCCTTGTCTTTAATCATTCCCTAACCCTAAACTTATCACTTGCCTGTGTAGGCCAACATCAAAAATCACAAAAGCTATTGCCGTTTGTATAATTAACCTATGTATAACCGATTCATACTCTCATCTTTCACCTCATATATTACAACCCTCTCACCTCAGGACTTTGCCCTGCCTAAACGCCCGAAGATTATGGTTTACGCTTTTAGCTAGATTGCTTTGCAATAATCACTGCTTTTTAGAACTATTTGTATAAGATGCTTCACTGTGTAGATTCAAGTTACAAACTTATGAGCCCAGATCCGAATGTAGGGGTACCACACAAGATACACCATATGTGGCTGCAACCACAGCCTAGCTGTGGTTGCCTCGCCAAAATACAGGTGTGTGTAAACCGTGGCTCACAAAAACACAACAGTAGAAGATCATCATCATCGCCGATTGTTTATATCATAGTGTCATAGAAAAGGCTCACTAATAATGTAAGTATTTAGTACCAACCTAATTTCTTTTGAACTCTGAATTCAATTTCATGTTACATTTAATTTCGCATTGATCTACGCAAACAAACTGAAAACAAAGCTTCACACAATGCACCATGAATAATTTACCCTAATAACTCATCTTTAGGGTAAAAACTCCCATTGAAAATAGCCTCTATAAAAAGAATCACATCATCTGTTGTTCTAAAATTAACAAATCCCTAAGTATACAAAAAACCCCTAAAATTAACCAAACCCTTAAACTCATCAACAAAACCCTATTTGGTGGAAATTAAATATTTTAATATAACTTTCTATTATAGATTGTAACTCAAACTCGAAACACAATATTAGATTCCAAACCCAAGCAAACAAAACATAGTTAGCAGTCACAAAAATAGAGGAATGGATACCACCATGCAAATCCCTAACGAAAATCGTCACCAAGCCGACCACAATTCCACACACCATGAATGGCTGGAAGCAATGAAAAGCATCGGCGAACTCGAAGAGAGTAATTGAGGCCCTTCTTTGGCTCTTTGGATAATAATCTCCATTATGCGGTGGTTTGTTTATGTGATGACATGGCTTTGAATGGCCATGTACATACACTGTAAAATGGGTAGAAACTTGCAAAATAATTTTTAACCCAAAAAATTAGGGTTTTCAACCAACTCTTTCAACATCAGCAATTCATTATCTTTTGACCTCATTTCTACACAAAAACAAATTAAAGATCGAACAATCACAACCAATAAAACTTTTAATCAAAATCATAACATTTATATAATTTTGTGATTATTATTAACCAATATTATACATTATAAAAAAATTAAAAATCCATTTCTTCTAACAACGTATAATCTAATATCAACTAATGAATTCATCTTTTACAGAAAAGATATATAAGAAACCCAAGATAAGATAAAATTTGATTAGTACTTAAACCCATATCATCGGATCATTCGGAGCCGCAGTTGGTGGCCGGAACATGAACAGAGAAACAATAACAATATTTATTTTGACGAGTTACTGATTCCACATCCGAGTTGATAATTTTTTAATCTTCATTTGTGGTGGGGTGATGAAGAATCTGGAAAGTTTAATGGGTGCGGTGCAATTCATTTGTTATAAAAAAGATAATAGAGATGAAAAGGTGATGTGTTGGTGTGTTTTGTTACTACGTGTAATGCACCGAAGAAGAAAATACATAAACAAATGACCGGGTTGGAGCAAACGTATGTTACCACTTGGGCCGGTTTTTAAGCCAAGTTTTTGGCCGGTTTCAAACCGGGTCAGCGGGTCAGGGCCGGTTTTCCTGGCTTTTGTATAGTTTTAAAATGTGTAAGCGGGTTAAAAAAATTAAAAGACAATTATCTCCATGAAAAATATGTAGAGAGTTTCTCATAAACTATTCACTGTTTTGATAATCTTGTGGGAAATCCGTGGTTAATTACCCAATGGTTTTCCATAAAAATGATCATTTTGAGGTTTTTATACAACTAAATATTCACAAATTACCATGTAAGTCTTGATATGTGATTTTTTTTACAAATTATATGTTACTGTAACTATACGTATGTTTCCAGACAAGTGTGTGTTCATATGTATAACTTGATTTTGCAAACAACCATTGCATATGTATAAATATTTTACATATATATCTTTTATATGCCGATTTATTATTTCTTCGTACATATGTGTCACACGTCGTTAAAGCAAAAACATAGAGTATGATAGCGCAAGACACAAGCATATATAATAGAGCAATACCATAACAAGTTTGAGATAAAAAGTATAACATTATAACATTGTTTTTTGCCGACATGGACAATTAAAGCATAAGTCTTTGGCCAATCATTGGCAAATAAAGCCTAAGTCTTAATTAAAGAAAGTATTGTCTTTGAAATTATTGGTGATAAAGATGACAAATAGAATGACTCCATATGCAAGTGCTTTAAAAAAATATTACTAGCGATCACCTAAAATGCATGAGAAAATGAGTCAAATAGTTGGAGAGTACACATGTTTAAAATCATTGCGCCGAAAAGGAATGTCAACATGGTAAAAGGTATATCATCAACCCATCCTGTTACGAGTCCCGCCCATACGAGACTCGTAGCATATGGGTTCACATGTAGGTTTAATATTCCAACAGTCAAAATATACTTGGTTGTAATTAAACGGACTCAAATAACATGTATATTAGTGTTATGCAATATTTCCCCTAATATAAATGCTATGCATTCTGTCAACAATAGAAAGGAGGGTTGGCCGACCTCTAATAGCGCTATCCACAATATATATACCCGTCAACAAGGAGCCTACGAACGGTACGTCAAATTGGAGTAAGAACGGTACACCAATGAGGTCTTAAAATGTTATGTCTCGACATAACAGTAATAATACACAAAAGTCTAGTCAAAATACAATTATGCGTCATGGCATGTTAAATCAAAGTCTAATTAATGCATCAAGGCATGTCAAATCAAAGTCTAAATTATGCGCCAAGGCATATAAATTCAAAGTCAAAATTATGTGTTAAGGCATTATCAAAGTAAAAAATTATGCGTCAAAGCATTATCAAGTTTAAAAGTATGAGTCACAGATTTTCAAAGTCAAAAGCACAAGTCTAAAATATACTATAAGTCATAAAAACGCAAACAATATTTTAGTTAAGTACAATCATGCATTTCACCCCAAAAGTATGTAAAATGGGGCAGTGAAACAACTCACCTTAAGGCAATAGAGAAACGAGAACAAGTATAAACAACGACGATTAGGAACCCGACGAACGTGCACCTTCTAACTATGACCTAATATAAGAAAATAGTAATAATTAAACTCTAAACGATATGCTCGGACTAAAGGAAAGTTTGTTAATTAGGTCATTTTTTAAGACTAGCTACTAAGTATCACGTTTACCATTTTACATAAAATCACGACTCCTGTCTCGAAAATAAGGTCACTTCGAGTGACCATTTACCTAAGTTTTCAAATGTCTCGGGTCCAACCCTTTTGGTATGTCAAAATAACAGGTCTTAGGTAAGTCTTTGAATTTATTTAGATTTTATTTGCGTTTTATCATATTCAAATAACCATGACCAAAGATGAACTCAGTTCTGGACATGTCTACCCATTTTAATGACCAGAGGGTTTTAATTTTAGATTTAAGTTTTAGGTTTTGGTGAGATAAAGTTAACATATGGAACTAATCCTACAACCATTTTCAAGCCCTAATATGCATGCATGGTTGAGTTATATCCAAAACAAAATACAAGTACAACTGTTAAATTTGGTCAGTTTGACCTTCTATTTTAAAACGGCCAAATGAGGGTTTAGAAGTAGGACTCTTTATTCAACACCACCTTTATTTTAAGTAAAAAAAAAAAAAAAAACTAACCTTGAGAGTTAGAAAAAGGAAAAAAGATTAGAGTATAACCAAATTATTCATTTTTAAAGTTGACATAGGAAATCTGTCAAAAAGTGGCAGATTTACACACCTTTCTTGCAAACCCATTTTGAATGACCAAAACTCAGTTTCAGGGAATGAGACTACTATGGTTGGAAAGCTATTTCAGAGATCTATCTCCAAGGGTAAAGAACTAGCCATGTGGACAAGTTATGAGTGAGTTGCACCCTTTTAAAGTCAACCTATAATTCCAAACATCAAATTGTTTTTGGTTTTAGTTCATTTTAACACCCTTTTTCCTTAACCAAACTCCCAAAAATGAACAAATAAACTCATGAACCATTTTTATAACATTATTAGTGTCTTAATATGTCTTAAAATCAAAAGTTTATTTATTCAAAAAGTCTCTTAAAACTAAAATCAAAAGAAGGTGTAAAAGGTCACTTTGAGAGCTTTTTGGTGCAAGATAGACACATGTCTTCTTGCACCCGTGTTTACCTTTAAAATCTTCAAACAATGATGTATCAAACCTATAAGGTAAGATTATTGAGTGTCTTTATGGAGTTCTTTGATGCATTTTTAAGAGTGGATGTGATGTGTCATCGTAGTTAGGTATTTATTTGTTAATAAGTTTTACATTTATATTTTGCCGACTTTACCTAAAACCAGCACTTTAACGGACAGTTTACCCGATCAGATGTAGCTTCGTTGGTAAGTAAGGTGTCGATCACTAAGAGTGAGAGCGTTAATCTTATAGTTCTATCAATATTTTGGTTAACTAAACTAAGTTCATTTGAACTATGTTAATTCTAATCTATGTTAAACCTATGCTAAACCTATGTTAATCCTAATTCTAACAGATAAAAGGGGGGTTTTCAGTCTGAGAGACTGGCACAGGTTTGGTGGTGACTTAAATCAATTTAAAACATAATAACACAGGCAAGCACATAATCAAAAGATAGAAGAGCAGTCTAGCCAAATATAAGAAAAATGTATTAACCATGATTAATTTAATTAAAATGCATGTTTGTTTATTTTAGTGCAATGAGTGCTTATCTTGAGGCGGCAAATCATTCTAAGATTTAGGCGGTACTTCTTTCTAAAACCTAGACACGTAGAATTCTGTCACAATTAAACGCATCTGCAAGCGAAACATGCAACGTTTAACCAAGCGAAATATGCAATCCCTCAAGCGAAACATGTCAATTTTAATTTCATGGTTTTTCTATTGATTTTGTAAAATCCCGACAAGTAAACTTTTTCCTTCTCGATTTTAGTCATAGAGTTGTAAAAGCCCGTGGAGTTAATTGCATTCTCTCTCACCACAATACAATCAACACTTCATAATCTATCTTAGGAGATTCATAATGTTGATCTTATCAAACCCTAGCTTATGGAGACTTTACCCAGTTACTGCTTAACGACACTTTATATACTAGTAGTCCACTGTCCGAGTCTTTACCAAAGGAATCAGTACGTTATTTGTTGATCCTAGGTCACCTGCTAGTCTAACTTGTTCACATAAACCAATGGTAAAGATAGGTTAATATTTGTGATCCTATTACTCTAGATATAAATTGCGGATATGGAGAGCCATCCTGGCATCTAGCTAGCGAGATATTTTGAATTCCTAGATCCAGTTGAATGATGGGTCGCATACTTAAACACGTAAACAAGTATGAATTGATAAACATAATCAATAACCAACGATAAATTAAGCAATCGATATAAACAAACCAAACATTTAAATCTTCATAATCATGGCTAATACCTAAGGGTATTAGCCCTTAACCATTGTAATTAATAAAAAAATAATTAATCAACTAAGTAGACTAACCGAGTTAAACGAATGATACTAAAAATTAAACGATTATAAGAGTATAGGGATTACAAGGTGTTTTTTGTATAGAATTAGTATCTTTGCTTGACCTCTTCTGCTTTTCTTGTCTTCTAAAAATCAACTTTTGTGGTTAGGGTATCGAAAATATGATCAAGCACACCTAAAACTCATTTTTAGGTTTTTTATTTATAGTGTCTGGAATTTGGTCGATACGCCATATTGGTCGAGGTCAATACGGCGTATTGGGAGTTTCTTAGAGTATGGACCACGTTCAATACCTTCCAGAATATTTAATTACTATATCTTGGATATGGCGTATAGAAGTCTTCTGGATACAGCGTATAGGTCTTTGTTCTTCTTGGTTTCTTGTGAATTGCAGGCACAGATACGCCGTATCTTCCTTGATGGATACGGCGTACTGAATGTCACACCCCGTCATAGGCGTAAACACGGGAATGCAACATAATGATTAATCATAATACAAGATACAAAATAGAGAAATACTAAGATGCATAAATGAAAAGTGTCATGATGACCATCAACCTCAAACCAACCTTGAGTGATGTCCCAAATCAAGAACACAGCACATAGTCGCCAATTATTACCGTCATAAGCCCACGCAGGGGTCCACACAATCTTAAACCTTAATCCACAAGAAAAACCATTTATTAACATAGATCAAATGCAAGACTTATCAAACAAGATTTCCTACTAGATTCTCTAAAAGTTCGCTACATACACCACAACCTTAACGATCATTTACTTCACCTGAAAATGATACTCGAAAACGTCAACACAGGTTTGACTCAAAACCCAGTTGTTGTGCCAATCATTTAAACAGTGGAAAATAGTGCTATATGACAGTGAATATATGCAACAAACCCATGACATAGCATCCCTACTAATCATGTGCGATGACCTAGCATCCCCGCTAGTCACCAAACCCTGCATATACCAATGCTCTTGGAGCCGCAACTCCGATATGTCACTTATGCACCTAAAGGTCCTATTAGCTGAAGCACTATATTAAGGCAGGACCAAAACCAATGCCATGCCAAACACAGTACATACAAGTAAAATCACAACCCTTGCCATGCCAAACACAGTACATGCAAGTAAAATCACATTACATATATTCACATAACAGTCATAAGCACACAAATTGTCCCAAAAACAAAACCACGTTTCGCACAGTTCAGAAAATAGTTCAAAACACATTTGAGTATCATTTTCCCCCAAAGGAAAAGATTTTAAAAAATGGGGCTACGAGGACTCACCTCAAGCTACTGTCTCTAACATCAAACTTAATTCACAAGCAAATGTAACGACGTTCGCACACGACCTAGTCCAGTTAATGTCCCATTTTAATCATTCATTTCCAAAACAATTTTCAGGTATGATGCATAGAGGTTAGACGCATGTTGTAACACCCCCAACATGGGTCGCAGCGGAATAAGGATCCGGGGCGTGTTACTTCAAGATCAACAGCACAAGATATATACAAGAACGACACAAAATTCGATTAAACTGATACATTTGATTTAAAAGATATATTACAAAAAGATTTATAGCTTTACTTGTTCTTTGTTTCATGTTACAAAAGACAACATATATTTCCCAAAACATGATACATAAGTCTTTAACTGTACAATCCAAAACATTATCCAATGCATCCTTGGCATCTCGTGCCTAATGACCTCCTGAAAACATTGCTTAAAACATCAACAAAATTGTTGGTGAATTCATAGGTTAATGTATTTTAAATTTGCAGGAGCCAGCAAGACTTTCCACGTGATGTTTACACATATGCCAACTAATCACAAAACCAGATTACTGTTCAACTAAAGTCTCATGACACACCGAAGCTCAACCTGTATTTTGCTATTTTAGCAGTTATTTTGCCCGTACAGATGTTGTAACCCGCAACATCTAAGTCCGACATGGTCAACGTTCGTTCCTAGTGATAGCTAATCACCCAAACGGGGAGGTTAATCCCAATAGATCTATTTATATCATTCGCGCTCACATAATGTAATTCACAACTACATCTATGCAATTAACAGTTCGATAAGAATAATGGGCACAGAGGTTATCCGCTACTTAGGCAATCACATATCAATATACTTTCCAACACTTGGTCCATTTTAATAAAACAAAGCATAGTATCTCACACCCCAAAATAATAATAAATCAGTAAAACAGTAAAAAGTGGGGCTAGAACTCACCTATGAGTACAGATACTCAATTATCTCAGATAAAACGTCACACAATACGAGTAAATGCAACCTATTTAAATTAAGGCTGTATAAGTACTGAGTACTTTAATTAACAAACACTGAATATAATCTTATAGTTGTTACATCGTACTATCGTTCGGGCTATCATAAATAAAGAGGTCATGACATGACGTACGAGGAGTTTAGGACACTTTAAATCGTAAATCCAACAACTCATCGATACGCCATCCGAAGGATGGCCTCGTATGAAACTCCCTAGTAATATAGCACATTGATAACCACGTCAATAATCTATATAGCATATCACCGACTAATCATTAGTAAAAATAGTATATATAAAGTGAAAGACTTTATAAATATCTTTTCGTAAAAATGACTAACTGGGTCGTTTTAAGCCCGTTGCTCGCGTTGTCTTATCTGACGTCCACGTCTTCGTATAAGATCGAGTGATCAAAAAATTACATTTTAAATTTATGTAAAATTTTGTGAAGAATAGTAAAATTACTTTTCGACAACAGCTCATTTGTCGTATTAGGCTTTATTAGCAAACTCGTATCGCGATAAACTTATTCGATTTAAAACTCCGAACTTAGTGATTCCTTCGAGTACGTTCACAGTATTAAAAGAGGTATTTATATTTTATAAAAATAAATCCACTGATGAAATAGTGATTTTTTACTGTTCATTAAATGTGATAAGTGCTTAATTACACATATCTTTTACCTCTAAAAACGAGCTTAAATGACCAAAAACAGACAAAAACTGCCAAATATATGTTTGTTTTGCATATGTAAATGTGCAGTAAGGGGATATCATCAAAAAGACAGAAAACCCAAGCCAAAAGACAAACTGAGCATGGAATGGAAAAGACTGTGCAAAATCAAGGCAAAGTCCAAAAATGACAAAGCGTCAAGTCCAAATACTGAAGAATCAGCAGTCAACCGAGCCTCCGTAACTGGAAGTGAATAACTATTGAATGCAATCTTTACCCATCTGATGGGCCGGGAAAGCCCAATAGTATATCTATCAGTATGGGTGGATGGTTACGGGATAAGGGGATGGGATGGGGTGGTGAAATGGGGGTGGGTGGTGTGGGGGGGTGGGTGGGTGTATTTGAGTGTTGGGGAGGGTTCATTTGGGGGTTAATGATTAGGAGCCTGTGAAGAACCAAATGGGGCCCTCAATCAATACAACAAGCCCATTTGTGTGCAAATGGACAAAGACTGTGAAAGACTTGGAAGGCACCATCCTAGCCCAGTTACAGCCAATCTCAGCCATTGTACACACAAAACCCGCTCCTACACCTTATTGGGCTTGAAAAAGCCCAATAACCAAGCCTGTACCTTATTGGGCCCAAACCCAAACCCAGTGGGCCCAATACAAGCCCAAGCCCAACAAAAGCCCAATACACCTTTTTTATAAAACTCAAGGACCAAAAATGTAAATTTTAAAACTTTGTTTTATAATTAAAAATGAAAAAAATAAAGAGAGGGGCCAAATCTGCCAATTCCAAAAGTTGTTTTATTTAGAAAAAGAGCTAAAAAGAAACAAGGACTAAATCGGCCAAATGGCAATACTTTTTCCCCTTTTAAATATCAAGGGGCAGTTTTGCAAATTCATAAACTTCTTTATTTCTCTTTTGTTATAAAACCCCAAGGACCAATTTTGCAATTGTCTCAAACTCTTTTATTTCTTTTCTCTATTAAAACAGAGGGGCTTGTTGTGTATATTTGTAAACTTATTTATAACTGAATTCGGGCCAAAAAGAAATAGAAAGAGTGAGAGAGATGAGGGACCATCGGTTGTCAATCTTTTTCATTTCTTCTTTTAAAATCCTGAACTTATTGTGCTTGGGGTGGGTAACTACCTCTCCCAAACCATAATGTACATCCCCCGATACCCGCCAAAACCTTACCCCCCCATTTCCCACAGGTTTTATGCCAAACCACCTCTCCCAGTACACCCACAGCTCACCGACACTTCCCCACAACCCAATGCCCCTTGATAACCCCCTCCCCCTAACAAACACATCAACCCAAACGAAACCTTTCAATTGTGATGATGAAGTCTATGACAAAATTGGAGGGCTAGATTGCTTGCCTGAGAGTCCTACTCTCAAAACAGAACACAAACAAGAATCCAAGAAAGTCTTTGGACCTCTATAAAAGAACAAAGAACAAGCCGAAGCCAGGGCAGACCAGATCCATTCATAGTAGACTTCTCCAATGAGAGTCTAGAAACGCATAGAGCGTGTGTCGTGTAATAGTTGTAGTTAGCCATAGATGAGTCATGAATCATCTATGTGCTTATTAGTTTATGTAATAGTTCATAGTCGACTGATTAAAGTCGAATAGTTTATAGTTTATTAGTTTAATGAAGAAAACCTTGTTTAATAACATCATTGTTCTTTATATTCCGCTGCATGTTTATGATGTTATTTGTAAAACGATCCTAGATGGGTTTAAACGATGGACCTTCTGTATCATGATATGAAGGTGATGGAATTTGAGGAGATGGTGGAAGAGGTGGTTGGGTGTTAGGAATGGTGGTGATGGGTGGAGATGATGTTGGTTGTACAGGTTGGATAGGAGGTGGTGAAGATGTTGGTTGTACACTTGATGGTTGAGAGGGTGGTGATGTAGATTGTACATATTGAGTTAGTGTGGGAGGTGGTTGTGATATTGGTGGAGGAGTGATTTGTAATGGGTGAGTCACAAATCTTTCGATCTCCTAGTCCTACTGAGTCTGGTAGTGTAAACAGCAGTGCCCATTTTGCCCTTAACAGCATATTTATTTGACTTGTGTGCTGTATTCCTTGAAAAAGGTCTATTTACAGGTGAACTTTGTTTTGAAAAACATTTCTTTGAACTTTTAAGATTCACCTGAGAGAGTTTAGGGCTGGTTTTGTTTGAAGTCTGGTTTGATACTGGTCTATTTACTCTAGCAGTATTAACATGCACACTACCAGAATTAACATTTTGCTTGCCAGTATTAAATCTAGAACTACCAGACTTAATGTGAGTGCCAGAATTAACATTTTGCTTGCCAGTATTAAATCTAGAACTACCAGACTTAATGTGAGTGCCAGCTGAACTAACAGTACTAACATGTCCATGACCAGTATTAACATTTACCCTACCAGTTTTAATAGTTTTGCTAGCAGTACTATGGTTGGGTCTAATGTTGCTTAGTTGTACAGGTCTATTCACCCTGTTAGTGTTAGTCCATGCCGGTGTAGCTTGCCGAACATTAGCATGAACCACCCTTTGGTTCTTAAGAGCAGTTTCCCTTGCCATCTTCTTCTCATAATAGTCACAGTCCTTAATCAAGTGACTAAGACTTCCACACACAAAACATGTTTTTCTTTCAAAAGAATATCCTGCACCTAATTCCCTTTCCATTCGTTGATTCCAATTCTGTCTGTTATTTGAAGGACTAGGTGAGGGAGTCACTGGTGTCCTAATTGGTTGCCTAGGAGTTTTTATATGCTGTGCACAACTAGGGACAACTGTCTGTTTGGGTTTAGGCACTTGTGGTTGAGTCTTTTGGGTGGCAATGGTAACCTGCTCAATAGAAGGTATAGGGATATGGTCATGGATAGGGTCATCAGTGACTGAATGGTCAGATACAGCTCCTAGCTCCCCATCACTGTCATTGGATGGACAGGTTGAGTAAACAGTGGAACTAGCATCAGACACAGGTTGATACCACTTGTAAGTCCTAACTAACAGGATCTGAATGAGCCTTGAATGACTTATAGTCCTTTGAATAAATCCAAAGACACCGTAAGACTAGGAGATTGAGGTTGAGGTCCATATTTACCATACTCATACAGAGAATCATCTATGTCCTCCTGTTCCCTAGGGGTATAATCACCACTAAGAGGATGGGGGACACCTTTATACTCTACTTGTTTAAATCTGCTGTATAGTGGGATGTCATAATATCCTGCATCTGTTTCCCTAAGAACAAAAATACCTCTACTCATCTCTTCCTCATATCCTAGGACCTCAGCATTTGATTGTATGCCATATCCTAAACCTATCTTAACAGTTGAGCTCATCCCACAATCAATTAGCTTCCAAAGATTTTTAGAAGATGCAAACCAAGAATCAACAATTTTTTGTAAAGCATCTTTGTCTTTGACAGCTTTCATTCCTATTCTTCTATACTTTTTCAGCTTTTCATCTTTTTCAAAAATTTGATTAGCTTGAAAATTTAATTTTTCAGTTAAGGAAGATTGCTGTTTGTGGGAGGCTTTAAGCTGAGATTCTAATTTCTTAACAGCTAGCTTATGGGCAACTAAGGCAGCTTCTTGGTCACCAAATTCAGATTGCAGTTCATCATACTTAGCTTGAAGAGCATTATATGAATCTAAACACAATTTAGAGCACATGGATACCTCATTATTCACAGTGAAAGCCATTAGAGCATGATTGAGTTCCTCATCTGTAGTCTGCTCTACCCAATTGATCTGACCTTCATCAATGGTCATCAAGGCTTCCTTTTCAGTTCGCACTGGCTTGAAGTCCTGACCTCTACCTGCTTCCTGCCTGCTACCTTCCTTTGAACCTTTAAACTTGCACTCCCTGGCAAAATGCCTAGTATTGTGTGATAAGATCGTTTTAAACTCATCTAGGATCGTTTTACCAATAACAATTGTAACAATTATGCACAGCGGAATTAAACAAACACAATTGTTATTGAACAAGGTTTTTCATTGAACGATTCCTATTTACCCCAACCTATAACATGGGGCTACACCAACTACTATGGTGTACTAACTAACTAACTAATATACAAAGCACACACACTTTGTAATCAGACTCTCATTGGAGAAGTCTGTGTTTTCTATGGATGGATTGATTATTAATTCTACGACCTAGGATCTCTTTATATACTAGAGATTCCTAGGTTTACAAGAATCCTAATTAACATAGAAGTCCTATCTTTTGCACTTTAGTCCCTCCATACTTTGAAGACTTCTTTAATTGCGACTTGATCCTTCTTATTTCCTTCTTGTTTGATTCTTGTTTCATTCTTGTATTTACTTTGTCTCATCAAATCAATTATACTGGAATGTATAATTCCCAACAATCTTCCCCTATTTGATGATGACAAAACAAACAAAGTCGTGTACGAACTTCCCCTTGAATAGAGAAGTTGAGATGTAATCATCTCCCTGAATGAAACAAAATCTTCCTTTGTAGATAGCTTCCCCTTAGCTTATGATCATGCCACCACACATAATAAGATGCAAATCAATAAACTTGTAATCTTCTTCCCCTTTTTGTAATCATCTAATAGGGGTCTTCTGTAGAAATGCAACTTGGATCATAACAGCTACAAATCATATACCACAACTACTAATCCAGCCTTCCAATACTCAAAATACCCTCCATGAAGCATATGACGAAAAATGACTCTGAGCAGTAGAAACATAAACTAGCAGCAGTAATAAATGACTAGCAGTAGTAATGAAACACTTCCCTCAATGGTCTGTAGATGGTTAAACATTTAACCATAAGCATCCCTGAAACCCATATTTTTACCAGTCTCTTGAATCTCGAACTCTGTAGTCTCCAGTATTGGATCCACTGATGATGAAAAATAGAGATAACGAATTGATTAAGAAGTAGAATCTCCCAAACTTGTCCTTAAATCTTGTACTATCCACGCCGTTGAGCGCCTACACCTAATGTAAAAGCATGACCACAATCTCTTGACAATACCTAATTCCTCTAAAATGAGACACTAGCACAATAACTTAACTCCTTACGCGATAAGCGAATGTAGCCATGAGACACCTAAGAAAAAATCACACATTCCTAGATTTTGCAAGTCTACGTCACATACAAAACAAAACAGTTACCTTCCTCTACAAGTATGATAAGAACACGCATCTGTGAAACTCAACTACAACATCAAATAAGTGATAATCAATCGTCTTCATAATCACCTCTTCAAATAATCTAAAAACGAGCCTTTTAAATGTTTAAGAACATTTAAAAATCAATCCATTAACTTCCCCTTAAATGAAGCATTCGAGATCCAAATCCATCCAAAAACCAAAATTCATGTATTACCCGATATCTGATAAAGCAAGCAGTACGTTTTAAGATATCGGATAACACTAGCGGTACTTTCACAAACAGCAGCGGTACTTTGATCTTTTCAGCAGTACATTGATCACAACTAGCAGTACTTTAATATAGGGAGCAGTACATTGAATAATGAATGAGCAGTACTTTCATATACCTTAGCAGTACTTAGATTTGCTCCAGCAGTACTTTGATATAGGGAGCAGTACCTTGAATAATGAATGAGCAGTACTTTCATGAACATAGCAGTAGTAATATTCTTTTAAGCCCAATAATTCACATAAGCCCACGTTATATCATTCAGCCCAACAGTAGATACCATAACTGCTATACCCAAGCAAATCCAAACAAATATCACATCCAATATCACATCCACGTCCAAACAGTGCCATCTGATGCAAATACTTATTCCATCAAGCTCCAAGCAGTACTAACTAACTGCTCTTAATGCTAGCAGTACAAACTTAATAAACCACGACCAATAAGAATAGTAGTAACTGCTTTTTAAACCTGGCAGTACTAAAAATCAAGCAGCAGCATATAATGTTACATTTACAAAAACCAAGCAGTATTAACTACTTGAAATTACTATGGCAGTTAAACTTCTGATGCTGGCAGTATTAACTTATTAATGGCTGGCAATTGTTAACTTTCAAGATTAAGCAGCATTACCTCATAGAAGCGGCATTAATAATATTCTTGGCAGTAGGTTAAAAATATCAACAAGCATATTATATTAACTTGGCAGCACTAAATAAACATGGCAACATATAATAATATACGAGCGGCAGCATACACTTTCCTTTGCTTGTTTGCATACTGACACCATGTAACTAGTAACAAGTACAAACATCGATTCCAAACAGTTGAAATCAACACAACAAGCAGCTTTAACCCCTTGAGCCAAGCAACAATAACCTCTCCCTTAACCAACAGCTCAACCCCCCCCCACGTAATAACAAGCAGTACAAAAATTTTAATTGGCAGTACTAACAAAATGTAGCAGACAACCATCACAAACCCTGCTTTACTTTTTTTTTTTTTTCTTGCGTTTTTGATGCTGCTGCTCCTTTTAAGAATCGAAACATCAACCTTCTCTTGACGTTGCCAACCAATTGTTTCAATATAATCACATGATCTGGATACCCTTTTTTTTTTTTTTTTTTTTTTTTTTTAAGTATCCAGACGACGCCCTTTTTAGTGACACTTTTTTAGTCACTAAATCATCACTTTGGAAACCATATACGTAACGATCAGAATTAGGGTTTTTTCAACTTCTGATTCATCCCCAAAATCAAACACGAACACTTTTTTTTTTTTTTTTTTTTTTTTTTTTTTTTTTTTAACAACCCTTTAAAAGTGTCGCAAAAACCCTAAAAATCACCAAAATCGCCCATAACATCAAAACAGAAGATCATACCTTCTTTTTCTTCATAGCACGACATCAACAAACCTTGTATATCCTAGATCGAGAGCCACGAGGCTCTGATACCACATGTAGAGAATCGTTTAGCCCATCTAGGATCGTTTTACAGATAATATTGAACACGCAGCGGAATAATAAGAAAGCAATATTATCAAACAAGGTTTTTCATTGAACGATTCCTATTTACCCCAACCTATAACATGGGGCTACACCAACTACTATGGTGTACTAACTAACTAACTAACTAATATACAAAGCACACACACTTTGTAATCAGACTCTCATTGGAGAAGTCTGTGTTTTCTATGGATGGATTGATTAATTCTACGACCTAGGATCTCTTTATATACTAGAGATTCCTAGGTTTACAAGAATCCTAATTAACATAGAAGTCCTATCTTTTGCACTTTAGTCCCTCCATACTTTAAGACTTCTTTAATTGCGACTTATCCTTCTTTTTCTCTTCATGTTTGATTCTTGATTCATCTTTAATTTACTTTGTCTCATCAAATCAATTATACTGGAATGTATAATTCCCAACAATCATGAAAAGACAAGCATTATGCATGCAGCCTTGACGAGAGTATGATTTCGTCTTTTAACAACACCATTTTGTATGAGCCTTAAGAGTTGCGTTTTTGAATTCAGTGCCATTGTTTGTTTGAATCTTATGAACTTTGGCATTGTAATTTAACTGAACTTGAGCAATAAACTTCTTTATGATCTCTAGAGTCTCGTCTTTGGTGTAAAGAAATTATACCCATGTGAATTAAGAATAATCATCAACGATCACAAGAATATACTTCTTTCCGTTGATGGTTGCTACCCTTATTGGCCCACATAAGTCCATATGTAGCAATTCCAATTTGGAATGAGTGCTTGGAACCAATTTAGGTGGATGAGAAGATTTCTTTCTTTTCCCCCGCTCACATGCAGAACACAGGTGATCTTTACTGTATTTGAATTTAGGAAGACCATCAACCAAATCGTTTTTGGTAAGATCGTTTATGGTACCGAAGTTTAAATGTGAGAGTATGCGGTGCCATAACCATGACTTTGTTGAAGTGGCTTTGGAGAAAAGACAAACAGGTGAAGAAGCATCCATATCCGAAATGGAGATAGTATACAAATTGGATTCACGAGCTCTTGTAAGCAAATCATCTCCTTCTAGATTGCGCACATAACATGTGTTGGAGCGAAAAGCAAATTCTAGATCATCGTCACATAATTGTCCTACACTGAAGAGGTTGTGTCCTAGGCCTTCAACATAATATACATGATAAACAGTAATATTGCCTTGTACATAATCGCCATAGCCTGTGATTGGCGCAAAAAGATCATGTTCCCAAAGCGGATTTGTCCCAATAAGGGAATTTCTCAACAAAATTGTTCACAGTAACGATCACACGGTCATAAAGCTTTGAACATCCACTAACAAACATCACCAAAAATGATTGAACCACCATGCAAGCACATGAAAACCATACATGGACAAGTAAACGTATTGCGTACCCATCTTTTAACGGAACCAATGTATTAAACAGTGTTTCTACTATTAAACAACATTACGGTAATTCGCTAATAAAAGACAAAACAACATTTGGTTGGCAGTTTCATACCAACTTTGCCACATTCAACTATTCTTATTTTATTCTCAAATATATGGCTAAGTGAAATGTCTCGCATAATTACCAGAATTGGACTATAAAAGACACTCGAGACCCTATTTCTGTGCTCTTAAAATAATAAGGGCTAACTGCAAACATCTTAGTTCTGGAAACTACGAGAGTAGTGTCGAAGGACTTAGATTGTGTAGTCTGAACAGAAAACCTAGTTTTTGAAACTACAGGAGTAGTATCTACAGACGCAAATTTTGCTTTTCTAGGGATAGTGAATGAGGCCCTTAACTCTCGAATGCACATTCAGTTTATAATTCGCAAGACATTTATCATGACATGGAATAAGCACAATTTAGCATACGAAACACACAATGCATCCTTCGCTTTAAGAGCGTTGTGAACATCAACATTAGTTACAATCTTTTTATTTAAAACAACATTCTTAACCAACTATTCATTATTATTTGTCCCCCTAACAAAAACCTCCCTACTTCTCCTAATGATTTCTTAGTGTTGGATAAGACACTATTCTTCAATGGTGAATCTTTATTCAATGGTCTTCTAACACTAGAAGCAACACTCAATCATGTATAAGGTAAAACATTCTTAGCTCTTTTTGTATTTGTTTCATGTTGCTTAGTGACTTTGTACATTCTCGGTGCTATGACATTTTGGTTTTTATCAACATCTTTTTTTAGGTGAAGTCTGTAAAGTGACTGCTTTTGACAAAACATGTTTCTCTTCTGTTTTAGGAGCAACAGTTTTCTTTTGAAAAACTTGTTTGGTGTAACACAAAGAAGTTGATCAAAAATATTGGTTTTGTCAAACTTAGTGTTCACAGACTTACCTTTTTCAACCGTTTTCAGTTTAGCTTTTATCTCAGATATTGTTATCAGAAGATCTTGATTCTGTGCACGTACTTCTGCATATGCATAGGTCTTTTTATTAACATGCTCAACATTAATCTCATTGATATTCTCTTAGTTTATGAGTTCCGTAGTCATTTATCGAAATCGAAAAGTGTCTTGATATTCCACTGATTTGTCCTTTTCCCCCTCCAGTTCTTTATCAAGAGATTGTACTTGAGAATTTCCAAAAAACAACTTCTCAGACTCTCAAGCTTTTCCATCTTTGATATCCAAGAGGTTTCGCAAATGTTTTTCAAAGAAGATTCACATTTTTGTCTTTCCTGTTCATGCTGTAATTGTAATTTTAAAATCAAGACTTTGTTTTTGACATCTTTGAACATCGTTTTCAAGAATGTTTATTTGTTTCCCTCTTGGATTTCAATTGAGTCCCTCTGAATTTTCTCAATTTCATCTTGCATATTATTGTTGACACACTCATGACTCAACAACACACAACATTCAATTTCATGCTTGAGTTTTGCTTCCAAGAGTTGATCTTTCAAAAGTTCATTTTGTTTCCATGTTTCACTAAGATCATTTTCTGTTGAGTCAAAAACATCTTTCATTTCTTTTATATCTCTTAAATCATTTCTGAAGATTTATCACAACTCAAAAGCAACTTATGAAAATTGGTTTACTTTTGTTTGACAAAATTTGGGTTAATCGTAATTTTCTTCTAGGAAGTATAGAAAATGCTTTCAACGTTTAGAATTAGATTGTAATAATATGCACGACAACTTTTAATTCATTTTCCCATTTTATTCAAACTCCAGTTTATTGGATTTGCACTGAGTCATTGGTGCCACAGTTGGGGTTTTGTCCCTCTGAGGTATGAAGACGATAACTTGCATTTGAAGGAATTTATTAAATAGATATAAAACGAAGATGATAAATATTTTTGTTCACAGAAATTCTTTTGTGGAACAAAAGTCTTCTGTAAATAAGCATTAAGTTTATTGTAAACATTGTCCAAACATTTTGTTTTTTCTCAATAGCAATTGGATCTTGTGATTTCTTTTTCATTTTTATTTGACTCTTGGTTAGAATCATCAAGAATGTCCTCGGGTCTCTAACATTCACATGAATTTTCGAATCATCAAAGCAAGAAGCATCATATAATTTTAGATTCTGAGAAATTGCTTTCTTGAGAGCATAAGGATTTGTGTACCCCAAACCGTGTTTTACTTTTTGAAACATAAAAGGACATTGGTTTTGGACCCGCAATAAAACATTCTTGTAAGGAGTTACCAATTTTTAACACTACATCTTCATTCTTTTTAGCTCTTGCTTCAAGATCTAGAACAATGTCATGATCTTTATCTTCGTTTTCACTCATTTTGTGTTTCAAAATTAATTGTGTCTTTTGAAGTTCCACAGTTTGTCTTTTTAATTCAACAACAGACAACTCTAATTTATTGCGTTGTTGTTCTAAATCTCGAATAATGTCTCGATCATGAATAAATTGAGATTGTGACTCCTTTTTAAATCGTCTTGCTTCGAATTCAAGTCCTCCATATCTTCGTTTAAAAAAGGTAGTAGTGATTATTTCCTTTGGTCATTTCAAAAACCCGAACCTTTTCCTTATATGACTCAAGCTGTTTAGTCAACACTGTGTTTTGTTGTTGAACTTTTTAGCATTATTGTGTTTCTTTCACAGCTTTCTTAAAAGCATTTCTAGCTAATTGCTCCAATTCATATGATTACTTGAACATTGTTATCATTTCAATAAACACAGCCACTATTAAAATCTTCATTTGGGTTTTCAGCAAATATAATAATTGCTATCATTTGATCAACACCAATTGTGTGGTTAATAATTTAAGGTATGGCTTCGAGTATTTTTGGTTCTTAAAATAAAAGATAACATAACAGTGGATGGAGTTTTTTGTACCTTCTCGTTGAGAAATGTAGAATCATAGCTTGGCCCCTCATCAGAATTAAAGTTTGTTGGTTGAATTCTGGCCATCAAGCATATATTCGCACTTAATTCCTCAATTTCTTCCATCTGAGAAGCATCAGCAAAAAGAAATCATTCTTTTCATTGGTAAGAATTACTCCTGCTTCATCTTGTTTTGCTAACAATATCTATTCCATGAAGTACTTTGAATCCTGAACTCTTGGCTTTGGACAATTACAAGCAAAATGACCTTTCTCACTACAGTTGTAGCATTGAACATTTGTAGCAGTTCCTGAAGACGTAGTTCGAAGAGTTCTCTATGTGTTTCCAACATCATTCTGAACATTGGTACCATCAATGACTTCCTCCTGAACATATAAACGTCTTGTATTTCTGCCATCATTACCAGAATTCCTGCTTTGAAACTGTACTCTGTCAGCTTGAACAATTGCTTGATTTCTGGTATTGGAAGAAGTATGAAGACGATTATTTGTTGGGTTAGAGAAACATTAAGTTATTGCACGAGGAAGTAAAATCATTATAGATGTGAGTGGATCTTCAGAAGTGTTTTGTACTGCATCCCCTTGATAATCATCATCATAATCAACCACTAAAGAAGGATGTGTGACATATTAAGGTGAGGTAGTTCTAGAAGAGGAACCCGTGTGTGCCACCAACGCAAGAGGATCATGTGATTTTTCCAATTTATTTCTCTAGATGCATTCACCAGTTTCTCACATTGTTGAAGGTAATCAAACAAATAATCATAAGTATTCTCTGTCAATCTTTTTGCAAGACAAACTTGAGTGACATATGTTGGGAATAAAAGCTTCTTGATGCTGTTTGAAGTTACTGCTGCTCAGGTGTGTGTTACTACTGCTAGCACAAATTTAATGAAAAATATGCTAAGTAGTTAGTACTGCTAGTTCATAGTTACTACTGCTAGTGTAACATAGTACTGCTAGTATATGTTAGTACTGCTAAAGTAAAGTTAGTACCTGGACACAGATTGAAGAAAAATTCTAATAGTTACTACAGCTAGTAACACTGTTAATACTGTTGTTGTATAAGTTACTATATGTTTAGTTTTCAGAGTTAATGCTGCTATTACAAAGTTACAACTGCTGAAAAGATTAAGACTGCTAGAAGACTTTCTACTATCAGAGAAAGGATAAAGACTGCTCAGAAAAGATAAAGATTGATTAAAGATCAAGAAGATAATTTTGTAAAAGATACGTATAAGTTATTTGTTTAGAAGATCATGATAACTTAGGAAAATATTGTAAGCCGGTTAGGACTCCTTGGTGTATAAAAGGAGGTCATAGGGTATAGAATTCTATGTACCAAAATGAGTCATTCATAGAATTATCATAGCTTCAAGGTTTTGTAACCCTAATACTAGTAAGAATATTTGTATTAATATATTGAATCTTTATTTGTTAATATGTGTGTTCATTAGAATTACTATTCTATTGTATATTCTTCTTATTGATCAAAGATTAGATTCCGCATAATCTTTGATATATTATACGAAGTTTCTATCATAGTTGTGTAGGATTTATCTTGAATAACTAAACCTTATACAAGCTAAGGAATTCCAGATCTATTCAAGTGGGATCAACAAGTGGTATCAGAGCTTGTTGAGAAGCTTTGAATAAGAAGAAACTGCTTTTAATACACAAGATCTCTTTGCTAGAAGAGATGGATCAAGACTCAGTATATATGGCGGCTGCATCAAAAATGTCTATGCTCAAACCAGGTGAGTATGAGTTTTAGAGGATAAGAATGGAACAATACATCCAGATGATTGATTATTCTCTATGGGAAGTCATAGAGAATGGTAATGCACCTCCAGTAACAAAACTTGTTGAAGGTGTTAAGACTAAAATTGCTCCTGCAAATGCTGAAGAAAAGGCATAAAGGAGGTTAAAGTTGAAGGCAAGAAGCACTTTATTGATGGGCATCCCTAATGAACATCAATTGAAGTTTAACTCCATTAAAGATGCCTGATCGAGCAAGTTGTATACACGTAAAATATATAATAATAATACTACTTAGGTAAATTCCAACTATTCACCTTTATCCAAGGTAAAAAGTTAAG